>SNQJ01S0029139.1:220363-239989 GCA_010110895.2 Picea sitchensis
AATAGTCCTCATCATGCCCTTCTTTCTTGCAATGCTTGCAAGAGGGCTTCTCTTCCTTTCTTGCACTGAATTTTCCTTCTTGCCATTCCACTTCCTTTTGTCCTCTTTTCTCGAAGACTGTTCCCCTAATACACCAAATCTTGTTTTCCCTGCCTCAATGTATGTTGCTTGAACAAAAACCTCATCAAGATTAGTAGGTCCAAACATAAATACAATATTACGAATGTGTGCAGGTAAACCTCCTATATACTTCATAAGAGTTTCTTGGGTATGTAAAGGAATATCTAATATAAATGCCATCTTACGAAAGTCATCTGTGTATTCTTGCATTGTTTGTCCTTTTCTTAGTTTAAGACCTTTCCATTCAATTAAAGCTTTCTCTTTATAACCCAAAGGATAGAATTGCTTTCTAAGTGCAGAAACAAAAAATTTCCATGATGGAAATACATTACCCACTTGTTATGTGCCATTTTGAAACTTGCTTTGCCACCAGATGAGTGTTGTGCCTGCAAGTTGAAGCGATGCCAACTTGATTTGAATTGCCTCATCCTGATTTGTTTCACACTGCAATAAACCTCCATCTGTCTGACCTAATTATGAAGCCTCTCTGCATTGACTTCACCATCATACATGGGTAATTCAAATTTCACATCAAGCTTAAGTAAAGGCATATCATTTTTATGTTTGTGGACATGTTTTCTTGTAGTGGATTTGGAGCTTGAACTTGAAGAAGAAGAAGTTGATGGAGAAGAAGGAGGTGAAGGAGGAGTTTGAGGAGGATCCTCTCCTTCTTCATTTTTTACCTTTGAAGATTCATGTAGAATCAGTCTCTTCCGTTCCAAGTAATCCTCATATAGAACCTTCATCATCTCTGACATGGTGAAGAAGGTCTTTCAAAATTCTTTCTCCTCATGAGAAAATCCCTCTTCCGATGCCATCTTCTCAATTTGAGAAGTTCTCTTTCTCGATCCAATTTCAGGATTCTCTTCAACAAGCTCGCCTTCACCATGATTCAACTTTTCCCTGGTAATCATGCAAACTCAAAAACCAACTATCAACTAGCTTTGATACCACTTGATCCGAAATGATCTTTTAATCACTATGGTTGAGTTTTAAAGCATGAGTTAAATTACCATTTATGAATTGAATGAAAGAGGAAGAATTAATGATGAAACATGACAACCACAATGAAATATACAGATCTGAAAATAAGCATAAAGGAACAACAAACCATAAACAACAAAGTGATAATGGAGTTCGACAATCTTGCCTACGTCTCTGGGCCTTTGTTTCAGTGGGTGAGACTTTCTCATTTTTCTTCAAATATTCAAAAATACATCATAAAAGTGCCAAAAGGGTTACAAAATGATCTGGCTGTGTTCTTCTAGATCTCAAGAACCCATCAAAACTGACAACACTGAAAACGAATGAACAAGCTCCCATAAATGGCCCGCAAAGTTTCTCTCCTCAATGGCTTCCCTGCATAAAAATGGCTTTGCCTTTTCAATTCTTCAACATTTTCCTGTTCTAAACCTCTCTCTGGTTTCCAAGAACCTTTGGTTTTTATATAGGCTTTAAGTTGGCAACAAACTCCCAACTTCTCCCCAAGATTTGGCCTCAAAAAGGGCTCCAAATCCCCCAATAATGGCCAAAATCTCTCAAAACTCACTGAAAAATCCATAAAAATCATATTATATGGTCAAAATACCCAAAAATGGAAAAATGCACGGCGCAACCCCTTTTCTCCAGGCCTCTGGGCATATAGGGTGCTGCGATATGGCCCTAGGCTAAGCTGGCGCGTTGGCCCCCTCCTTCGCTAGCTCTTGGTCTTTCAGCGCATACATGGGACCTCGGGCTAAGTCTCCATGCACCCAAATTGTAATCGCCCTCGATCTCTATCCCCTAGTCCCGTGCCTTGGTCGACATGCTAGCCTGACCGACCGGGCTCTATGCACACATCCGCACTATAGTTTAAAGAGTGGGCCTATGTAACGATCATGTGGTAAAAGCGTTGAACCGTGGGCTGGATGGATTGGAGTGGACTGCGCCAAGTGTATGGTCATATCACAAGGTTCTACGGAGCGCGTGCCAGGGGCTGGGGCTAGGCCCCAACCCTTAATTCCTCCATTCGATATTTTATACACATTCAAATATTAAATTCGAACATAGAGTATTAAGAACCAAAGTGGGCGGGCTGGTAGCTCGGCCCTGCCAAGTATTTCACCGACTGGAACGAAAGTCACGATTTCGACTCCTTTGGAGTCTATACATATTTTCCAAACCACCGACAATGGAGGGGTGCCATGTGGCAGCCCAAGACTAGTCCATGTGGCACCATCACATTCTCCCAGATAAAGGACACATGTCAACCAACAATTCGTCCACCTGCCAACCTACGTGTCTGCCCTCCACGTCACTGTACGACTGTACGACCTATACAGTCAGCTACCACGCTAGCACTGTACGGACTGCACAATCATCCAAATTTTGCCTGTTTGGAAAAACGAATAGATCGCGATATCTTTCGCATACGGTGTCCGTTTGAGCCGTTCAAGTTGCATTGGGTTCGTATCGACGAGGCTTATGCACACATCCATTTTGAAGACATTCTGAACAATTTGATTTTTAGGCCTTCCTGGACCCATTTTGGTTCTTGAATCCATTTTGGATCAACTGGAGACACCAATCTCCTTAACTGAGCACCAACTTAGCAAGATGTAGGCACCAACGTATTGGAGACATCAATCTCCTCAACTAAGCACCAACTCAACAAGATGTAGGCACCAACCTACTGAAGACACCAATCTCCTCAACTGAGCACCAACTCAATAAGATATGTGTAGAAACCAATCCAAGATATTCATACACATAATACTTCCCACTTCACCTACATGCTTCTTTCCAAAGACAATCCTTCAAATCCTAGCATGCCTCACAACATCATTCCCAGAATGTAATCACCGATGAAAACATCCCCTGACGACAACATCCACTAACGACACTTCCTAGACCATAAAAAATTAAAACATATCTTCCTTACAACCTTTATGGCACCCTTGGGAATCAACACTGAGGAATTCTAATAGACAAGGATAGCTTCTAAGATAAATTTTATCAGGGTCAAATGACCACCTACAAAGAGCCACCTATTACTCTAGTGATTGATATGGGCTTCAACTCTTCATAGGAGCCAACCCCAGTTCCTTTTCCCGTAACCATTAGGTTTTAATAAAAATCCCAAATATTTAAAACCCTCATTTAGATTTAAAAATTTGAAAGGAAATTCATGAATTAATCTCTATTCATCCCCAACTTTGAGACCATTAAAACTAATGGAAGATTTATGGAGATCGATTTCCATAATTGTTGCTTTTCCATACAACTCCAATATTTCCTTTGGCTTATTGGACTCTTTAGTGCTTCCATTAATGAATAAGGACATCATCAACAAACAAAAGATGAGTTAGTAAGCACGATCTTCCAATCCTTTCCACTGAAATGATGCCAACTCTTTTAGCCTCCCTGATTGCTCTAATAAGATCCTTGGCTACAAGTATAAATAGCGATGAAGACAAAGGATAACCTTGTCGAAGTCCACGAGAAGGATTAAAACAAATTGTAGCAGCACCATATAACAGTTCAATCCTATGTGACATAACATAAGTTGTAAATACAACCAACTTGTCCAATCGTCAATTGGGTATAGCTTGGATGGTTGAGAGGAATGATTGTTATCGTCCCCACCCGGGTTCAATTCCCTTAAAATGACATGAATAAGTATATTGTTGTAATGGATTCGAGCCTTGTTTCACTATATGTATTGGAAAGTTTCCTTTGATTCAATTAAATATCAAGGAAATTGCTTTTAAAAAAAAAAACCAACTTGTCCGATCATAGGTTTTCGACAAGTCAAGTTTTAACATTGATGCAGGACAATTTTTGGTCTTGATAGTGTGGATGGCTTCTTGAGTTGCGCCTATGGCCTCATAAATTTCTCTATATACTAGAAACCCAAACTATTAAATAGAAATAGCTTTTAAAAAACTCTTTTAACCCTTATTGCTAACACCTTTGATACAATTTTGTATAAGTAATGACATAAAGAAACGAGACAAAAATCCTCAAAGGATTCATGCTTATCTTTCTTCGGTGTTAAATCCAGAAAGGTAGCATTGAGTGAGCTTGAGACTCTACCATAAATTTTTCTCTTCTATCACCCTTAACAGATCATCCTTTAGTAATTCAATAAATCCTGCAAAGAATTTAAATGATCACTTGTTCGGGCTTGGGATTTTTTTATTTTGAATGAAGCCAAAACTATTTGCAGCTCATCCTTGGATACCTCCTCCAACAACTTTGATTATTTTCTTCATTTACAAAGCTAGGGAATAATTATGGAATCTTTAAGATTTTTGCTATGTTTTCTCTTTTAGGCTCAAAAATATTTTGAAAATAAGTCATGCTTGCTTTAGCTATTCCATAGAAGGTGTTGACTAGTTGACCTTCCAAATTCCTCACTTCCTAGATAGTGTTTTACCCATTTTCTATGGTTTGCAAAATTATGCAAACATTGCATATTTTTGTAACCTTTCTCTATCCAAATAGCACAACTTTTTATTCTCTATTCCTCCTCACTCTAGGTTAGAATTTTTTGTTTTTTTGCTGTAGTTCTTTCATTTTTAGAAGCTCTTCCTCATTGAAAGACCATTCCCATTTCCTTCAAAGAACTCTTTGATTTTCTTCTCTTCCTCACTGAAAGACCATTCCCCTTTCCTTCAAATAACTCTTTGATTTCCTTTTGATCAACATCCTTTAAGCCTTTATCCAGTTTCTATCTTTTAAAGTGACCCATTCTTTGGATGCCTTTTTGACCTTTTATAGAGTAGACGACGACAATGATGACGACGCTGATTAACTTCCACTGAGACCAATTGGTTGATTGGACCTTAAGAAGGTAAGAATTTACTTCAATTTCTTTAAAATTGTATTTATGTGCTTAAAAAGCATTGAGAGAAGCACTCCAAGATCACCATAGTTTTGATGACTTACGAGGTTAGGAAGGTCTGTATTGTGGCAAATATTTTTAAATTGGGATCTAATTTGGGAGTGAGCAGGGAAATCTAAGAGGAAGTGTTTTTCATCTTCAACCCTCTTAGTGTCACAAATATGGCAGATTCTTTAATCCCATGGTGTTTTGGGAATTGTCCAATGCCCATTTTCACTATGTAGCTCGTGAGGGTTTGCTCTTATTTTAATAATGTTGATTTTCTTCTTTGCACTTCTCAAAACTAAGGTACTTTTGATCTTCTAAATTAGGGTTGACCAGCTCCTTATAGTATCTTAGTTTCCTTTTATCCTCTAATTCTTTATCACACCACATATTCTCCTTAAATTTAGAAGTGATAATATTTGTAATATTATCGATATTCTACATGATGGCTTCTTCTTGTATTCCCCATTGATTTAACCAAGATTTGGCATCTTTATGCCATCCCCACTTGAGCCGCTGGTGGTTTTGGCTAGAGTTTGAAACAATTTTGGGGAGCCTCTTGTAGTCCATGTTGTTTGTCTTGTTCTTATATGTTAGATATCTAATCATAGCAATGCTCTCGATGGAGGAAAAGTTTTCTTCTATGAGGAGGATATGATAGGGTGTATTGCCCTTAATTTTGAGATTATTAGTTATAAAATTATTTTGGATCTATTCTATCTTTGTCCAGGATTCTATAGAGATATTGCAACCCCAAACTCCATATCCATATAAGATAATCAGAGTGACGAGAGTGTGAAAGAGGCATTTTTTCTTATCCCAAAGCCAAAGGTCCGCTGGTTTACATTTGTTTTCAAGCCCATAATAAGCTTTCCACCCTCCATTTATACTTTTCTCAACGTTATAGTTCCAATTGAGCTTGTGGTGAATATCGATTCCAAGATATTTATATGAAGGCACTTCCTCCGAGCTATTGTTTGCATATACAAAATTATCGTAGGTGATCTTTTTGGATTTAATTATCATAACCTTTGTTTTGTTAGTGTTCACAATCATGCCCATAATAGAGAAGAATTCCTTGAGGATGATAAGTTTGTTACCTAGGTCACATGGACTCTTCTCCATAAGAACAATATCATCAACATAAAGAAGAAGGATGATGAATATACTAGTGAGAGTTGGGCCAACACAACCTGCATCCTCCAAATAATATTCTAACTCATCATTATAGATGTCGTAAAAATGTTGTGGTGCTTCCCTGGCTCGAACTGGGGACCTTCGGTGTGTAAGACTGATGTGATAACTGACTACAACACAACACCGGTCTCCTTGGTCTGGATCATACCTTGTCCATTCATTTTCAATCAACTTCCCGTAGTCTTCCTCCTCTAACCAATGAACATTAAATTTGAAGGGACTCTACGGTTTGCCATTCTATTTTTTCATTTGAACAAGAATAACACTATGATTGGAGAAACCAATGGCTTATACTCAAGCTATGATTTGATCCACCACTGTCATCAAGGATTCCTATACAAAAAATCTATCTATCCTCTTAGCTATACAACCTCCTCTATTGTTCTACTAGGTTAGAATGAGTGTCAGGGGTTTCATGTCTACTAATTTAGAATCTTCTAACTTGTATTTGAAATATGCAACATCCTTATCTAGCCTAACATTCAACCCCCATATCTCTGCCTTGGAATTATTGAAGTTAAGATTGCATCTGATAACAATCTTCTCCTCTAATAAAGTGTTGATTAAGAAAAGCCTCATAGAAAACCTATTTGTCCTTGTAAGGACCATAATGATTTATAACTAATATGGTGTGGGCTGGTTGCTTGAGGATGGACTTGGTCCAAATACTTGAATCCACAATAGAAGTAAGAAGAGACAAAATTTTTCTATCTCGTTGGAACCCCACTAGAGTTCCTGGTTGCCTTAGTAGACATAAAATCCTAGTGATTTAACAAACGAGCTAGTTCTTGAATATTTTTTTGATCTATGCCCACAATTTCTTGTATCAAAGGAATATTCAACTCTTGAATTTCTATTAATCTAACCAACAAAAATATTTTTGCGTGACTTCCTAGACCCCTCATATTGATAGATAGAGTTATCATTTAGGAACTTTCTGGGGGGGTTTTCCCACTCCAAGGACCCCCCCTAAGGACTTTCCCCCCTTGTTTATTCTCTTTCACATCTATGTGTTGAGCATGTCTTAGGAACAATTTTCTCCTTACTGATTCCAATGTTGTTTCTAGAGTTTGGTATTGTTCCAAACCCCCTGGATAATTGTTACCTCCCTTCCCCATAACACCTTTCTTAGATCTTAAAAATACCTTCCAACTTTCATCAAATAATTCCCATTCCCACTATTCAAGTTTATGGGACTTGATCTTGTCCCTACACTACTAGGATGACCACCCAAAAAGGAGGAAAAACCCAAGTTTTTCTTCCCCCAAATTTATCAGGAAGGTTCGAAATAGAGGTCTAATTCACAAAATTTCGAGGAATAATTAGATCCTCCTTTATAACAACCTCGAACCAAAATGTAAAGAAACTTCCACATCATTATTCGTTGACCTTGACACAAAAGAATATTCAAAATGATCCCAAACCACTAAAGCGAGGGATAAACACTTACCATAGACTTTTGATGCATCCAAATCTTGAGGTTGCATACAAAATCCATTAATCCCTCTTCCCAATTGCTGGCCATGAGATGCACTGTCATTTGTAGTAGGCTCCTCGATTTATATATCTTTTCAAGGCAAAGGTTTGGTCCCCTTCATCTCCACTATTTTATTCTACGCGATTACTTGAGACATATTTGCTAGAACTACCCCATTGCCCTTTCCTTCTTTTCACCTGTCCTTCTTTTCCAGTTCTGGTGCCTCTACCACTTTCTTCTGCCAGACCTTTCTCAAGAAAGGTCATGGACATTCAACAACCAAGTGATCTCGTATAAACGACAACATGCATCTCGAAATGGAATCTTACGATAATCTATACTTCAAATATGGCATTTATCCTCTACTTTAATTTCCATGGTTTCTTTTAGACCCTCTACTAAGTCAATTTCCACCAATACCCATGCAAAAGTCCAAAAGGGATTGGAATCGAAAGAAAGATTGACCTCCAATGCTTTAGCTAGAGAATTTGTTAAGGCCTTGATAGCCTTCTCCGATTAGAAATCAAAGGGTAAACCCAACATATTAACCCTGAGCATTTTCTTGTAATCTCAGATCCATGGTCGAAGCATACCAACCATGGAATTAGTGAGAAATAGGAGAACTCCCAGAACTCAAATAAATCCCAACCACCCCCTTGCCAAAAATGGACCACTACCCGTAACCTTAAATAAAGCTCCAATCATTTAAAGTCCGTGTTTTGAAATCTCTTAATCATGAAATCATAAAATCTCTTAATCAAGACCTTGCCCATAAAAAGTGTGACCTATTCCAATCTAATATCTTCACCCAAAGTCATCTTTACCTTGAAGCTCTTTCTTTTCACTATTTTCNAGTCCGTGTTTTGAAATCTCTTAATCATGAAATCATAAAATCTCTTAATCAAGACCTTGCCCATAAAAAGTGTGACCTATTCCAATCTAATATCTTCACCCAAAGTCATCTTTACCTTGAAGCTCTTTCTTTTCACTATTTTCCTCTTCCTTTTAAACTTGTGATTAGCGTCCAACTCTCTCCTTTGGAACGCCAAAAAAGAGTCTCCAAGTCTAGGCTCTTTCCCACAAACCCTAAGCCCTAGATAACGCTCGTCTTGTATCTAACAAACTTTGGTTTATGCGTTTCAAGTGGGACGCCATTCCCTCTTTGTTAATCTGATGAGAATAAAGGAAATGTGCAAACAAATCCTCCCGAGGACAAACCCCCTTCAAGACCAAACTTGTTCCGCTGAATGAACAACTTTCCTTGTCACCAGTTCTGCCAACAAAGAAACCTCAAATGACCCTATGGACCACTGAAAGAATGTCGTTTTTGGATTAGCTGGATCATTAACCGACCTCACAGATTTTGAGTCTCGAGGCATCCACTGTAGGATCATCTTACGAGGGCTTAAAGGCATCATATGGACCAAGCCCGATTGAAGCCTCCATTTCTTCGTTCTGACATCCTTGATGCTTCAGTCAACTCGATCTGACAGGTCTAGGACACTCGAATCATTTCCTCGGAAAAACCCAAAACCTAAAGTTTTTTCCAAACAAGTTGTCTATCTTGGCACTTTTTTTTTTCCAATAGAAAAATATCTCAAAATTATATTATGGTATAATTTCTTTTACAATACAGTATCGATCCTAAGCGATACAAAAATAGACCAGCCATAATAAAAGTCTAAATACTGAGCTTTTACATAGTCATTCAAAAACTGTCCCAAAACAATAAATAGTACTGAAGAAAAGAGAGAAATTCAACAATAAGCTCTGATCTCAGCTCCACTCCACTGCCAATATCATGCTCCTTGCCCAGCTCATACTTCAAAGATGTTTAGGTACGTATGAGGACTTTCTATCCCATTGTCCCAGTGATAAAAGGACAATCTTCCTTCAAAGAGGCCGACATACTTTCAAAGAGGGCACTCGTGTACCCAGGCACTTGGATCATCTCCCGAGATAAGAGTAGTGATATTATGTTTTGGAGCTACAAAAGCCTCACATTCCTTAAACGGATCTTCTCATAGTGTATTTCGATGTAAATATCTCAACCCAACCCAAATTAACATTCTAGATCTATTTTGAAAATTTAAAAACCCAACTCAATTTTGAAAATTTAAAAACCCAACTCAAATTAACATTCTAGATCTATTCAGAGAATTTAAAAACTTTTAAATCACATCTCTGAATAAACCAAATAGCAATTTCACTATGATAAAATTGCAAACTCTAAATTCCAACCATGAAAAAGAACACTACCTAAATATAAAATGTTTTACTCAGACTTAATCCATCTCTAAGACAAACATGGCCATGTTTGAGAGTCCAAAAAACATCGTTGTTCAAAACGATCTACAACACCTACTAGGTCAGTAATGTATTTGATGTTGTGATTTGGTTTACAATTTTTCAAATTTTTTTAATTTAAGGGACCAATTTAAATATACATAAGAGTTGTTATTGGTTGAAAAACATCTGCTTTAGAAATGAGCTGATGAGAAAATAAATATTCAAATATATATATCTAACAATTTACCAAAACAAATATTAAATTTCACACAAATATTTCAAAAACAATAAAAATAATCATTCCATAGAACTTTTAGACTACAAACACTCAAGCTTTTTGTCCAACGGAAAATCATCCTTCTTTGTCTACATCGATAATTTATGAGCAGCCAATAGTGTATGTGATCTTATAAATCAATTATTAATTACCAAAAAAAAATACCAAATTTCAAACAAATATCTCAAAAACAATAAAAATAATCGTTTCATAGAACTTTTAAAATACATTCCAACGGAAAATCATCCTCCTTTGTCTACATCGATAATTTATGAGCACCCAATGGTGTATGTGGTCTTATAAATCAATTATTAATTAGCGATGAGTGGTGTGTGTTTTGGAATCTAAGTTGGCACTGGAATTAAAGTCATGAATTAACTGAATTATTGCACGGTCCACAGCTTTATATAATTTTTTTAACTCAACGAAAGAGAGGTGGTCGGTGCTGGGTGGTTCCCAATTTCACAATGTTAATAAATCAAAGCAATGCATTATTGAAGAGACGAAATGCTCATTTTATAATAAATCTAACCAAGCATTATTAAGTGACAAGTAAATTTTAAAATCTTAAAGTAATGAGTGGTATAGTTACAAAGTCGTTGATTTTTTTGAGATTTTGTTTGAGTTTTGTCTAAAGTGATATGAGTGGAGTGGTATAGCCACAAAGTCGTTAATTTTTTTAGATTATGTTGGGGCTTTGTTTAATTGATAAACGAAATCTATTAAATATAGTTAATAAAATTTAGAAAAAGATACGATAAATAAAAAACAATAATAAAATAAAAATGAAAACTTTCAACATCCACTTATAAAGTTATTATGATTAAGATGGTTAGTTATTTACTTAAAAATAATATTATTTTCCCAATGTATTTTTGGTAATTTTTTATCTTTAAAAAGAATTAGTTAAATTGGAAAATCAATAATCTTTAAATAAAAGAATTAGTTTTCATCTTTTTTATAATAATTTTTTTATTAATTTTAATTTTTATAAAAAAAAATATTTATATTAATTTATAAAATTTGAAATACTTAATTTTCTATTAATTAACTACAATGCAATCACTATTTTCATTTGGTTTTATTAAAAATTATCAAAATAAAATATTTAATTTAAAAATTAAAAAAACAAAATTCTATAAAACTTATACCTAGTTATGACTTTAACTTATAATTTAATATCATTGTATTTATTTAATAAAAAATATAATGTAATTATACTTATTTTAATAAAAAAATATAACATCAAGGCAAGTGCTTCCACCATCATCATGTTCACCATTAACCATGCCTTCTTCTTGGTCTCGGAGGTTTTGACGATCTCCGTTACTCTAAACCATTTCCAATAGACTATTTATTTATTTAAATATTCATTCCGTGACATCTTGTAGCGTTGGCCGTCACACGTACTGCCATACGCGTCCGTTGTCTATCGTATATATGTTGTTATTATTGTCATTTCTTAGCTTTGGATGACATCACGAAAGCCCTCAACTAAATTTGTTAATTTTATAGATATACAAAAAAACATTATTAACTATGCTAAAAAGGTTAGCATTTCAAAATTTTAATTTTAATTTTTTTTTGGGTAAAATATTAAAAAATGTTTTAATGTAAAACAAAATTTTATCAATAAAATTAATAAATAAATAATGATTTTTACTAAGAAAATAAAAATGATTTTAACGTTCATAGTCTATGGGACAGACCGCCTCACACATTGATTTCTCCAGTTCAACCCTTTTCTTGTTCAACTTGATGATGAGCTTCCCCAATTTCTCTATTGTCCCCTCGCTGAATAAGTTATTTCAGGAGCTAGCTGTCAAATATATATCAAATAATTGTTATTGAAAATATCGCTAAATCAAGACAATGTAAAAGGAGAAGTAGTGAGGAGAGTTCCCGACTTGGCATTGGGGGTCAATCATGAAATCAGGACAAGGAAAAGGGTGGGTTACTAAAGGGGGGCTCCCGGTTTCAAAGTTGGGGCCAATAAAAAAATTGGGACCAAGTAAGGGGTGAATTGGTGAAGGGAGGCTTCGATTTGAGAATTATATATATTTTTGAAATTGAGCTTTAAAAACATTTCAGCAAGAATTTGAACAAGTTCGAAAGTTGGGAGAAAAATGTATTTAACAAGAGTTGTTAGGAGGCACAATCAACTCGATCTAGAAATTGGGAAAGGACTCAACTACTGAAAAATAGAAGTGGTCTGATTTGACAATCAACCTAATCTGAAAATCAGAGTGAAGTTCAAAAGGAAGCTCAAAAGGTGAAGGAACAAGGCCTATGCAACATTGAACTTTGGCTTTAAAATATGCATCAACTTGAAATCAAACTTTTGATAATAGAGACCCCAATTTGGAAATAGGGGCCAATTTTGAGATTGGGAAGGCACTCAACAATTGAATGAAGGAAAGGGGCTTGATCTCGAGATCGATAAGGAAATTTGGAAATCAAGGAATTGAAAGGGCCTAATTTTGAAGTCGGGATCAATCAATAAACCATGACTCGCTCACACCAAGGTTAAAGGAGGAAGACCTCAATTTGACAATTGGGGTTGATCGTCAAATAAGACTACAAGAATAAGTGAGTTAGAGAGGGGAGGCCTCGATTTGTTGATCAGGGTCAATGACCAAATCAAGTTGATTATGAATAAGGGTCAAAAGGGGGGGAGTTTGTTAAATCATGCTACAAGAATAAACGAGTTAGAGAGGGGAGGCCCCGATTTGTTGATTAGGGTCGATGACCAAATCAAGTTGATTATTAATTAGGGTTAAAAAAGGGGCCTAGGGGGGTGCAGGGCGGGATTTGACAAGGCTTTTTAAAAGTTTGAGAGTAAGGAAAAATGTTTAAACATTTAATTGGTGGCAAGAGGCCCAATTTGAGGATTAGACTAATCTCAAAATCAAGACTGATCTCAAAATTGGGACCTATCCGCACAAATGTTGGAGGAGGAAGGCCTTGACTTTGTAGTTAGGGTCGATCACAAAATAGGGAAAATGAAAAAGCTAGTCAAGTGAAGAGAGGTCTGAATTTCCAAATTGGTTCAAGGGACTTTGATAAGAGTTTGAACAAATTCAAAAGGAGGATTTCAAAGTTCAAGAGAAAGAGGTTGATAGGAGGCTAGATTTAGGCCCAATTTAACAATCAAGATCTGATTCAAAAATTGGGAGTGAGTATGATTACTAAATGAATGAATGACTTGATTTTAAATCAAGGTCAATTTTTGATTTGAGGATAACTTCAAGAAGAAACTTAAAAAGGTTAAGTGGGGAGACCGGATCAAAATGTCAAACTTTGGATTTAAAATGAAAACAAACTTGAATTTGTAATTTAATAGCTAGGACCCCGACTAGGAAATCGAGTCCAATTTCCAAATCGAGAAGGAACTTAGCAACTAGGAGAGAAAATGGTGCCCGATTTGACAATCGGGCTTGAAGGCAAGTTTTAAAGGTGAAGGGGAAAATCTTCAAAAGTGTTCGAACTTTGACTTAAAAGAAAATCTTGAAATCAAACTTTTAAAAATCGATGCCTCGATTCATGTAATGTCCCCAACCCCAAGCTGGGCCACATCACACAAAATCCCATCTTCTGACACAACTGCATTTTCAAATTCCTTTGAATTCTACTCATTTCAGTTCTGATATCACAATATACTGTAATCTCCTTACCAACAAACTCAAGGATTAGTTCTAATACATAAGATGCCCTGCATATGCTACAATATGAGCAATGCAAGCCTTATACTAATTCATGCATAACATTCATACTTTTTAAGCATACAAAATTTAACATAACATACACACAATAATTGGTACATAAATTCATATAAAAGAATACTTATCTTTTTAATGATAATTCACCAATTTCGTGCAGAAATTAGATGTTCCTCCCAACCATAGACTCTGCTGCTCATAAAATTTCAGCAACATGTCACCCTCGAGCTGAGACTAGAACTCCACCAGGGAAGGCATCCTAGGCTAGACTAAGGTACATCAACAACAAACAATCTCAGGTTAAGGTGACCCTTCTGCAACTAGCTTGCAACCTCTCATTTCCCACATGCCAGTCCCACCCCAGGAAGTGTGCCCCTTCTCTGCTCAAAAATCCTTTGACTACCCTGTTAGCACTAGAAGTCACCTCTGGATTGCGATAGAGGTAAGCCTGATACCCATCAAAATTTATGTCACGTGTTGGTTATAAAAGGTAAAATGGGCGCAATCTCAAGAAAATATCGTCTCAACTCAGAAAACTGGACTGATGTGCACAAGCAGATGAGGTCTTAGTTTAACTTCAGTCAGTAGGTTGTAGTGAGGGTGAGTAGAAGGAATACTTCAATGAGAAGGATGTAGAGGTCTGTCGTGGACATCAGGTCTTCCAGTAGCCTAAAGAAGAAAAACTTAAACTCAAGATCTTCTTGAGTTCAAATCATAAAGAAATTGAAAGGAATTATAACAACACTACAATAGAACATCCATCATAATGCAGTTACAATAATTCAAGCGATTAAGTCAATCATGAACTCTTTCAGCATCAGAGGGAAACAAGAGGGAGTAAGAAATTTGACTATCATTAAACAAGAATTCTCAAATACAGATACATAGCCAGAAAACCAAAAGCTTCATTAAGACTTTACAATACGGGAGCATTGCTCTACCATCGACCATAACAAAATATCAAAACTGAGTATTTATACTCAGAACAACTCGCCATCACCAGGAGTGTGACTTGGCTACTACAATCAAAGCTTTGCATCTACATCTTCTTCTCTTAGGCTGCACTCGCATTCTTCTGACAGACACAAGATCAGATCAGTATGGGCTTCACAAGAAAATTCATGACAGTGAACGTTCGGCTGACAGTCTGCCCTCCATGGCCAGATTTTCCATGCTTTCCATTTATGTGGTGAAACGAGGTTTCAACTACCTTTCCCACTTTCATTAACTTCTTTTATTGGGATCAGGATGAAGCCTGACACCCATGAATGCTCCAGGTGAGCTCACAACTCCTTCAAGTCAAAATTGGCACCTCGAGGCCATAAGGATCCTTCTCTCTGACCAACTCGGGTGCTCTGTTCTTTTGCGCGACTCCATTCCCCTGCCCCATACAACCACGGGCTGTGACCTTGTGCTTATCCATATGAAATATTAGGATTTCACATTTAAGGAGTTTTCACTCCCCTTGACTCCAAATATCCTGATGCTCGAAATCGTGAAACGGTCCAACTGGATCAACAGTCGGACTTTATTAGGACTTGATAGCCACAACCGTTTCCTTAAACAACTATAGCTGCTCGCTGCTTGAATGGGCGCTTATCTTTCTTTTGGCTCCACTTTCCATATGACACCACCTTGTGACTGTGGGCTTAACTCTTAGGCGTGTCGCGATTTCACGTTTCACGAACTCGCGATGCGCTCCATGCTCGAAACTCCAAGTCACGAAAACGCGACTGCCCAGATCGGCCGACACACGTCTCTTTACATCGGACGACCCAAATCATATCGGCTTTTTGAGGCTAGGGATGTCAACATTTCTCACTTTCGCCTTGCCGAAATGGATTTATCCGTGGCTCGGATCTGGCACCATGTGTCCCGCTGAACGAACAACCCTGATTATTTCACGACTTCGTGTTTCGCGAGTCCTTATGACTCAACCCTTTGACAACTCCATCCTGCGAGTCAGCGAAACACTGATCCTGCGCCGTGGGTCCTTCCCAATATCAACGGCTAGGATGGGCCTCACGATTTCGGACCTTTGTCCGCTATACTTCGTGCAACTGTATGGTCCTGATCACCCGATGGCCATTGATCTGATATGCTTGAGGGATCTCTACTGTTGAAAACTGATCTTCCTCACTCGCTTGATTTGCATCCACATCAAACTGCTTCAAGTATTGCACTTGGTGCTCATGAATGTGACCTACGAGAAATCACATGGATGACTGATCGAGGGCTCGAGAAAACAAAGGCTCAACGATAGAGGTAAAGAGAAGAGATATCATCTTTAGGGAAAACAGAAAGTCTTAGAGCCAATACTTCTCAGGCAAGCTGCTAAGGAAAAACAGGTCTATCAAATGGATGAAGGCTAACAGAAGGAAAAATACAAGCCGAGAGGAAAAACCTACGATCATGTGTGCAAAAGGAGGAGAGATAGACAAATTTACAGACCTGGGTAGAAACCACAACTCACAAGACCTTGACAAGTTTATGTGCTAACATTGGCTCCACAGGGGATGGTATGCTCTGTGCAAGCTGCCAAGAACACGCAGCTCTAGTGTCTTTGCTTTGGGTTATGGAGTCTCCTATCAAAAACAAAATAAACATAAAACAAAGATGGTATTTACAATGGTGGGGCACCGATTACGACTTTAAACAAAAAACATTTTCAGGAAGTGCCCATTTACAGGGCCACCAAAGACTTCGTCTCCCTCCAAATTCTACAATCTATAAGTGTTATTTGGGAACCTCAAAGATTTTGAAGGGGACGATCCAAAGGGATTCAAATGTTCCATGCTTTCCCTTTTCCTGTCTGGGTGCATCCCATTTGAGTACCAGATCTCCCAGCTGGAAATCCTCTTTATTGCCTTTCCTGTCAAATGCCTGCTTGATTTTCTGCTAACGATCATGCGCTCTGCCCATCACCTGCTCTCTAGTCTACTATACTTCTACCAATTGATGAATTCCCCTGATCATGTCATCAGACTCTTCTTGGAAGTCTTGGAATAATTTCACTACAGGCAGGGCAAGCTGAGAAGGGAAAACTGCTTCAGTCCCATATACAAGTTGGAACAGAGAGATGCCCAAGGATCTCTTTGCTGTCACTCTATCAGCCCACAGAGCAAATTTAAGCTTCGAATCCCATGATTTCTTGTTGTCCTCCAACATTCTTTAGATAATCTTTATAAGGATTTTGTTAGAGGATTCTACCAGTCCATTGCCTTGGGGATAGTAGGGGGTAGAGTGAATCAATGCAATGCCGAACTGCTCACAAAACTTGATCAATGGTTCATCTTTGAAAGAAACAACATTACCAGATACAATTCTGTTCGGACAACCGAGCCTTGCCATAATATCTTCAAGAAAACCAATGATCACTTTATGAGAAACATTCCTTGTGGGGATAGATTCTATCCACTTGGTGAAATAATCCATTGCAGTTAGGATCCACATATGCTGATCACTTGAAGGAGGATGAATATCCCCAATAAAGTCTAGGCCTCACTGCTGAAAGGGACCTGAAGCTACTACATGCTTCAATGGCAGAGACTTGAGTTGCTGCTTCCCAGAGAATTTCTGACACTTTATACACGCCTTGATTTTTGCACAGACATCGGTGAATAGAGTAGGCCAATAGTACCTAGCCCTGAGAATTTTATAGGTTGTGGTTTTCCAGAAATGATGTCCCCCACAAAGGTTGTCATGGAAATCAAATATAATCCTTTGGGCCTCTTGTGGGTCTAGACATCTCAGAAGCACTCCTAGAGGGTATTTCCAATACAATACCTGGTTAATAAGGCAATACCTAATCACTTTGAGCTTTAAATCTCTTGCCTTGCTTTTTCCCATACCATCTGGAGGTCGCAACTCCAATAGGAAAAATATAATATCTTTGTACCAGGCACATCCTGCTAATGGAGGGCTGTCCTGAGGGATTTTATCGGCCACTTCAACCTATTGATTTTCTGAACAAACGTTGATGAAGTTAACCCCCAAAGCTTCACAATTAGATTCAACCAACAACTTGGCTAAACCATGGCCCTTGACTAGTTTGGTGGGTTTTATTTTCAGGTCAAATTCGAGGATTTTGGCAGTCCACTTGCTCCTTCTCCCATCTATGTTAGACTGAATGAGAATGTCCTTCACAAAAGCCAAAGGAACATATGCAATGATATTTGAATGTAGAACATAGACTCCGAAATCTTTGAGATCTTTCACCAGGGCATAGGCCTGTTTCTCAATGATATTATATTTTACCTTGACATCCCTCAACGCTTTACTGAAAAAGGAAATGGGCTGCTCCAACCCTTCAACATTTTTCTGCAGTAAAACAACTACCACTGTATCAAAAGAGGCAAAGGAGAAGATCAGAAAATCCTTGGAATAATCAGGACTGATAAGCACAGGTGTTTTAGTCAATTCCTTCTTGATTTGGTTGAAGGATCCTCTGGACTCAACAATCCATCTTACTTCATTCCCCTTCCTAAGCATGGATGTGATATGCTTCACCAATTCAACAAAATTTGAAACAAACCTTCTCAGAAAATTAATTTTGTCCAGGAAGGACTGAACTTCTTTCTTTGATCTGGGAAGTGTTAGGGATTGAATAAATTCTACTCTGCTTGGATCAATCCTGACCACCTCAATTGACACAATGTGTCCCAACAATTTTCCTTCCTGCACGGAAAATAAGGGTTTCTTGGGATTTAGGGAGAGACCAAACCTTTTGCATTTTGAGAAGACCTTTCTCAGATGTCGACAATGTTCTTTATCAGATTTGGAGAACACTGTTATGTGATCCAGATAAATGACCACAAATTTATCTCTTTCTCCAACGAAGGCGATGTCCATGGCTCGCTGGAAGGTCACCCCTGCATTCATCAACCCAAAGGGCATTTTGGCATACATGAATGTGCCCCAAGGAGTGGTGAAGGCTGTCTTTTCTTTGTCTTTAGGCAGGACAAGGATCTGATTGTAGCCAGAAAATCCACCAATCATGGAAATCCTAGTTGCACCAGTCACTCTCTACAATATGTGTTCCATCTTAGGCAACGGGTAATTGTCCTTCTTAGAGATCCTGTTCAGATTTCTGAAATCGACACAGAGTATGATTTATCCACTGTTCTTTCTCACTGGGACGAGGTTGGATACCCACTCAGAATATCTCAAAGGGACAATGATTTGGGCGTCCAACAACTTCTTTACATCCTTTTCCATAATAGGCAGCAGGATAGGATTTATTGATCTTAATTTCTGCCTAAATGGTTTGGCCTCCTCTCTCAATGGGATCTTATGCTCGATGATGACTGTTGTAACATCCATATAATTCTAAACATTATTTATTTTCATAAACCATTTATTTCCTAGCTGAAACAATAATTTCTTGGCATCATAGTGATTTTCATAACAACAACTATAATAACTCAAATTTATCAATAGAATACTGCTGTCATAACTGAAGAATAAATACAGAACTTAACAAGTACCTGGTTCTGATGCTAATTACTGTTGCCACTGTGCCTTGATGCTGCCTCCCTGCTACCTGCTCCTCCGGTCAATCCTGCCACAAACAGGAAAATAGCTGCCCAAAACTACTGTCCACCCTGCCAACTAGGAAAACGACCTAGCTCCAGGATATCTACGGATATCCTGGCCCTCCGTGCCCAAAACCTCTAGC
>SNQJ01S0029139.1:240039-268410 GCA_010110895.2 Picea sitchensis
CTCAAAAGGTGAAGGAACAAGGCCTATGCAACATTGAACTTTGGCTTTAAAATATGCATCAACTTGAAATCAAACTTTTGATAATAGAGACCCCAATTTGGAAATAGGGGCCAATTTTGAGATTGGGAAGGCACTCAACAATTAAATGAAGGAAAGGGGCTTGATCTCGAGATCGATAAGGAAATTTGGAAATCAAGGAATTGAAAGGGCCTAATTTTGAAGTCAGGATCAATCAATAAACCATGACTCACTCACACCAAGGTTCAAGGAGGAAGACCTCAATTTGGCAATTGGGGTTGATCGTCAAATAAGACTACAAGAATAAGTGAGTTAGAGAGGGGAGGCCTCGATTTGTTGATCAGGGTCAATGACCAAATCAAGTTGATTATGAATAAGGGTTAAAAAGGGGGGGAGGGGGTTCGTTAAATCATGCTACAAGAATAAACGAGTTAGAGAGGTGAGGCCCTGATTTGCTGATCAAGGTCGATGACCAAATCAAGTTGATTATTAATTAGGGTTAAAAAGGGGGCCCAGGGGGGTGCAGGGGGGGATTTGACAAGGCTTTTTAAAAGTTTGAGAGTAAGGAAAAATGTTTAAACATTGGATTGGTGGTAGGAGGCCCAATTTGAGGATTAGACTAATCTCAAAATCAAGACTGATCTCAAAATTGGGACCTGTCCACACAAATGTTGGAGGAGGAAGGCCTCAACTTTGTAGTTAGGGTTGATCACAAAATAGGGAAAATGAAAAAGCTAGTCAAGTGAAGAGAGGTCCTAATTTCCAAATTGGTTCAAGGGACTTTGATAAGAGTTTGAACAAGTTCAAAAGGAGGATTTCAAAGTTCAAGAGAAAGAGGTTGATAAGAGGCTAGATTTAGGCCCAATTTAACAATCAAGATCTGATTCAAAAATTGGGAGTGAGTATGATTACTAAATGAATGAATGACTTGATTTTAAATCAAGGTCAATTTTTGATTTCAGGAGAACTTCGAGAAGAAACTTAAATAGGTTAAGTGGGGAGACCTGATCAAAACGTCAAACTTTGGATTTAAAATGAAAACAAACTTGAATTTGTAATTTAATAGCTAGGACCTCGACTAGGAAATCGAGTCCAATTTCCAAATCGAGAAGGAACTTAGCAACTATGAGAGAAAATGGTGCCCGATTTAACAATCAGGCTTGAAGCCAAGTTTTAAAGGTGAAGGGGAAAATCTTCAAAAGTGTTGGAACTTTGACTTAAAAGAAAATCTTGAAATCAAACTTTTAAAAATCGAGGCCTCAATTCATGTAATGTCCCCAACCCTAAGCTGGGCCATGTCACACAAAATCCCATCTTCTGAAACAACTGCATTTTCAATTTCCTTGGAATTCCTTTGAATTCTACTCATTTCAGTTCTGATATCACAATATACTGTAATCTCCTTGCCAACAAACTCAAGGATGAGCTCTAATACTTAAGATGCCCTGCATATGCTACAATATGAGCAATGCAAGTCGTATACTAATTCATGCATAACATTCATACATTTTAAGCATACAAAATTTAACATAACATACACACAGTAATTGGTACATAAATTCATATTAAAGAATACTTATCTTTTTAATGATAATTCACCAATTTCGTGCAGAAATTAGACGTTCCTCCCAGCCATAGACTCTGTTTCTCATAAAATTTCAGCAACATGTCACCCTCGAGACGAGACTAGAACTCCACCAGGGAAGACATCCTAGGCTAGACTAAGGTACATCAACAACAAACAATCTCAGGTTAAGGTGACCATTCTGCAACTAGCCTACAACCTCTCATTTCCCACATGCCTGTCCCACCCCAGGAAGTGTGCCCTTTCTCTGCTCAAAAATCCTTTAACTACCTTGTTAGCACCAGAAGTCACCTCTGGATTGCGGCAGAGGTAAGCCTGATACCCATCAAATTTATGTCACGAGTTGGTTATAAAAGGTAAAATGGGCGCAATCTCAAGAAAATATCATCTCAACTCAGAAAACTAGACTGATGTGCACAAGTAGATGAGGTCTTAGTTTAACTTCAGTTAGTAGGTTGTAGTGAGGGTGAGTAGAAGGAATACTTCGATGAGAAGGATGTAGAGGTTTGTCGTGGACATCGGGTCTTCCAGCAGCCCAAAGAAGAAAAACTTAAACTCAAGATCTTCTTGAGTTCAAATCATAAAGAAACTGAAAGGAATTATAACAACACTACAATCGAACATCCATCATAATGCAGCCACAATAATTCAAGCGATTAAGTCAATCATGAACTCTTTCAGCATCAGAAGGAAATAAGAGGGAGTAAGAAAGCTAACTATCATTAAACAAGAATTCTCAAATACAGATACATAGCCAGAAAACTAGAAGCTTCATTAAGACTTTACAATACGGGAGCTTTGCTCTACCATCGACCATAACAAAATATCAAAAATGAGTATTTATACTCAGAACAACTCGCCATCACTGGGAGTGTGACCTGGCTACTACAATCAAAGCTTTGCGTCTACATCTTCTTCTCTTAGGCTGTACTCACATTCTTCTGACAGACGCAAGATTAGATCAGTATGGGCTTCACAAGAAAATTCATGACAAGGAACTTTCGACTGACAGTCTGCCCTCCATGGCTAGATTTTCCATGCTTTCCATTTATGTGGTGAAACGAGGTTTCAACTACCTTTTCCACTTTCATTAACTTCTTTTATTGGGATCAGGACGAAGCCTGACACCCATGAATGCTCCAGGTGAGCTCACAACTCCTTCGAGTCAAAATTGGCACCTCGAGGCCATAAGGATCCTTCTCTGTGACCAACTCGAGTGCTCCGATCTTTTGTGCGACTCCATTCCCCTGCCCCATACGACCGTGGGCTGTGACCTTGTGCTTATCCATATGAAATATTAGGATTTCACATTTCAGGAGTTTTCACTCCTCTTGACTCCAAATATCCCAATGCTCGAAATCGTGAAACGGTCCACCTGGATCAACGGTCGGACTTTATGAGGACTTGACAGCCACGATCATTTCCTTAAACAACTATAGCTGCACGCTACTTGAATTGGCGCTTATCTTTCTTTTGGATCCACTTTCCATATGACCCCACCTTGTGACCGTGGGCTTAACTCTTAGGCATGTCGCGATTTCGTGTTTTGCGAACTCGCGATGCACTCCATGCTCGAAACTCTAAGTCACGAAAATGCGACTGCCAAGATCGGTCAACATGCGTCTCTTTACATCGAACGACCCAAATCATATCGACATTTTGGGGCTAGGGATGTCGACATTTCTCACTTCCGCCTTGCCGAAATGGATTTCTCCATGGCTTGGATCTGGCACCACGTGTCCCGCTGAATGGACGACCCTGATTATTTCGCGACTTCATGTTTCGCGAGTCCTTATGACTCAACCCTTTGACTGCTCTATCCTGCAAGTCAGTGAAACACTGATCCTGCGCCGTGGGTCCTTCCCAATATCAACGACTAGGATGAGCCTCGCGATTTCAGACCTTTGTCCACTATACTTCGTGCAACTGTATGGCCCCGAGCACCCGATGGCCATTGATATGATATGCTTGAGGGATCTCTACCGTTGAAAACTGATCTTCCTCGCTCGCTTGATTTGCGTCCATATCAAATTGCTTCAAGTATTGCGCTTGGTGCTCATGAATGTGACCTACGAGAAATCACATGGATGATTGACCGAGGGCTCGGGAAAATAAAGGCTCAGCAATAGAGGTAAAGAGAAAAGAGATCGTCTTTAGGGAAAACAGAAAGTCTTAGAGCCAATACTTCTCAGGCAAGTTGCTAAGGAAAAACAGGTCTATCAAACGAATGAAGGCTAACAGAAGGAAAACTACAAGCTGAGAGGAAAAACCTACGATCAAGTGTGCAAAAGGAGGAGAGATAGACAAAATTACAGACCTGGTTAGAAACCACAACTCATGAGACCTTGACAAGTTTATGTGCTAACATTGTCTCCACAGGGGATGGCATGATCCGTGCGAACTAGCAAGAACACACAACTCTAGTGTCTTTGCTTTGGGTTATGGAGTCTCCTATCAAAAACAAAATAAACGTAAAACAAAGATGGTATTTACAATGGTGGGGCGCCGATTGTGGATTTAAACAAAAAACATTTTCACGAAGTGCCCATTTACAGGGCCACCAAAGACTTTGTCTCTCTCCAAATTCTGCAATCTATAAGTGTTATTTGGGAACCTCTAAGAGATTTTGAAGGGGCCGATCCAAATGGATTCAAATTTTCCATGCTTTCCCTCTTCCTATCTGGGCACATCCCATTTGAGTACTAGATCTCCCAGCTGGAAATCCTCTTTATTGCCTTTCCTGTCAAATGCCTGCTTGATTTTTTGCTGACAGTCATGCGCTCTGCCCATCACCTACTCTCTAGTCTACTGTACTTCTACCAGCTGATGAATTCTCCTGATCATGTCATTAGGCTCTTCTTGGCAGTCTTGGAAGAATTTTGCTACAGGCAGGGCAAGCTGAGTAGGGAAAACTGCTTCAGTCCCATATACAAGTTGGAACAGAGAGATGCCCAAGGATCTCTTTGTTGTCACTCTATCAGCCCACAGAGCAAATTTAAGCTTTGAATCCCATGATTTCTTGTTGTCCTCCAACATTCTTCAGATAATATTTATAAGGATTTTGTTAGAGGATTCTACCAGTCCATTGCCTTGGGGATAGTAGGGGGTAGAGTGAATCAATGCAATGCCGAACTGCTCACAAAACTTGATCAATGGTTCAACTTTGAAAGAAGCAGCATTATCAGATATAATTCTGTTCGAACAACTGAACCTTGCCATAATATCTTCAAGAAAACCAATGATCACTTTATGAGAAGTGTTCCTTGTGGGGATAAATTCTATCCACTTGGTGAAATAATCTGTTGCAGTTAGGATCCACCTGTGCTGACCACTTGAAGGAGGATGAATGTCCCCAATAAAGTCTAGGCCCCACTGCTGAAAGGGACCTGAAGATACTACATGCTTCAATGGAAGAGACTTGAGTTGCTGCTTCCCAGAGAATTTCTGACATTTGATACAAGCCCTGATTTTTGCACATACATCAGTGAATAGAGTAGGCCAATAGTACCCAGCCCTAAGAATTTTATAGGCTGTGGTTTTCCAGAAATGATGTCCCCCACAAAGGCTGTCATGGAAATAAAATATAATCCTTTGGGCCTCTTGTGGGTCTAGACATCTCAAAAGCACTCCTAGAGGGTATTTCCAATACAATACCTGGTTAATAAGGAAATACCTAATCGCTTTGAGCTTTAAAGATCTTGCCTTTCTTTTTCCCATACCATCTAGAGGTCACAACTCCTATAGGAAAAATATAATATCTTTGTACCAGGCACATCCTGCTAATGGAGGGCTGTCCTGAGGGCTTTTATTGGCCACTTCAGCCCGTTGATTTTCTGAACAAACGTTGATGAAGTTAACCCCCAAAGCTTCACAATTAGATTCAACCAACAACTTGGCTAAACCCTGGCCCTTGACTAGTTTGGTGGGTTTTATTTCTAGGTCAAATTCAAGGATTTTGGCAATCCACTTGCTCCTTATCCCATCTATGTCAGGCTGAATGAGAATGTCCTTCACAGAAGCCAAAGGAACATATGCAATGATCTTTGAATGTAGAACATAGACTCTAAAATATTTGAGATCTTTCACCAGGGCATAGGCCTGTTTCTCAATGATATTATATTTTTCCTCGACATCCCTCGACGCTTTATTGAAAAAGGAAATGTGCTGCTCCATCCCTTCAACATTTTTCTGCAGTAAAACAACTACCACTGTATCAAAAGAGGCAAAGTAGAAGATAAAAAAATCCATGGAATAATCAAGACTGATAAGCGCATGTGTTTCAATCAGTGCCTTCTTGATTTGGTTGAAGGATCCTTTGGACTCAACAATCCATCTTACTTCATTCCCCTTCCTAAGCATGGCTGTGATATGCTTCACCAATTCAACAAAATTTGAAACAAACCTTCTCAGAAAATTGATTTTTCCCAGGAAGGATTAAACTTCTTCCTTTGATCTGGGAAGTGTTAGGGATTGAATAAATTCTACTCTGCTTGGATCAATCCTGACCCCCTCAACTGACACAATGTGTCCCAACAATTTTCCTTCCTGCATGGAAAATAAGGACTTCTTGGGATTTAGGGAGAGACCAAACCTTTTGCATTTTGAGAAGACCTTTCTTAGATGTCGACAATGTTCTTTATCAGATTTGGAAAACACTGTTATGTCATCCATATAAATGACCAAAAAATTATCTCTTTCTCCAACTAAGGCGATGTCCATCGCTCACTAGAAGGTCGCCCCTGCATTCATCAATCCAAAGGGCATTTTGGCATACATGAATGTGCCCCAAGGAGTGGTGAAGGCTGTCTTTTCTTTGTCTTTAGGTAGGAAAAATATCTAATTGTAGCCAGAAAAGCCATCAATCATGGAAATCCTAGATGCACCAGTCACTCTCTGCAATATGTGTTCCATCTTAGGCAGCGGGTAATTGCCCTTCTTAGAGATCCTGTTCAGATTTCTGAAATCGACATAGAGTATGATTTATCCACTCTTCTTTCTTACTGGGATGAGGTTGGCTACCCACTCAGAATATATCAAAGGGACAATTATTTGGGTGTCCAACAACTTCTTTACCTCCTTTTCCATAATAGGCAGCAGGATAGGATTTATTGATCTTAATTTCTGCCTAAATGGTTTGGCCTCCTCTCTCAATGGGATCTTATGCTCGATGACGACTGTGTCGTATGTCTTGAGGTCTTTATAGGTCGAGGCAAACACATCAACAAATTCTTTTAATAACTTAGCATACTCAACTCTCTTCTCCCTTGACAGGATGCTAGATAACTTTATGAACTTTGGATCCTCCTCTGTACCAATATTGCACTCGACTACATCAACATCCTCTGCTGGACCCTTAAACTTTACTGCCACATCGTCCCATTGAAAATTATTTCTAATGGAACTAGTCCCTTCAGAATGAGATTTCTAGGCAACTGAACAATATGGTGATTAACAATTTTATTCAAAAATACTTCGGGGGAGGGTCACCTTCGACATCATGATCCTGATCAATATGTAATGAAGAGAACTCATCAACCGACTCAAGAAATCTTCTGATTTTAAGATCATCCTCAAACACCTTCCAATGCTTGATATTGTCAGGTACAAAAGGCCTATATCTAATCTCAACATCATACCTGAGCTTAGGTGGCAATGGGATCCCGAACTGGCTCGCTGAGACGGCCAAAGAATCAACCATAGTATTTTCCTCTCTTGGAATAAATGAAATGTTGAAAGCTGAGAGGAAATTGTCAATTAGGTCCCACACCTCATTTCTCTAAGTATTCAGCCGAGGGTGCTTGGCTTGATAAACATTTTTGACCTGATGGAAAATTAGTTCAGCATCTCCAAACACTACTAGTTCTTCAATCCCCATGTCTTTCGCAACCCTTAATCCAAAAACAAGAGCCTCATACTCTGCCACATTGTTGGTAGCTTCAAATTCTAGTTTATAGGACAAAGGTATGGCCTCTTGACAAGGTGACACAAAAACCACTCCGACGCCAACACCTTCCCTAGAAGAGGCTCCGTTGAAGAACATATTCCACATATAAGTTGTTGGGGGAGGTGTTTCGCGAAAAGAAGTGGTTTTCTTTCTGATTTCAAGAGGAGCTTTAGGAGTATCAGTGAGCTGTAACAAACTAGATCCCAAATCAGTGTCAAGTGAAAATATATGATGATTGGTGGGATCTTCTTCATCACTAATAATGTAGGCCAACTGATCTTCTCTATATAGTCTCCTATGCTTCCTCCCCCCGAACATTGGAATGGTAGCATATGTGAGGTCCATCTGCAAAGTTCCCCCAAGTCTTTTTATCCAAGATTTTGACAATAACATGCTCAAATTTGGAGGAACATCAGTCACCACGATATCCATGACCAAAATTTTCATGGGCAGCTAAAATAAGGTCACGACCAGATCTTTGATGACCCTAAGACATTGCACTCTCCTTGAATTAAACAAATATAAATTATGATAGGATTTTGTGATTTCTAACCGAGTTCTTCCATGACAGTTTTGGGCATAAGATTATGAGATGCCCTTGAATCCATCGAACAATTATGCAACACCTTATCATGCATGTTCAGTGATGTATAGAAGGGAGGGGATGAGTCATATCTATCTTCTACCATAGGACCTAAGATGACTGCTGGATTTTCATCTTGGAGATTTATCGAGTCCGTGGTATGGCAAGGTGGTTTAGACCGCAAAAACTTAGAGAGGGATTTTTTGAAATCTTCATGCTTGACTATCTCTGATAGGGGCACATGGATTTTGATCTTTTGAATTTCGTCCTCAAAGATGAAAGAGGAAAGGGACTTCAAAACTTCTCTTAGTTCTAGGACAACGTCTTTGGGTATCGGTGAGGGGTTCTGAGCTTTCTTTTCTTTGTTGTTGTTTGTTGCATCTTTGGCAGGCTTCTTTGCTTTGGAAGGCTGATCAGGGACGTTAGACTTCCCTTATTTCTTCTTAGATTTGAGATTGTATTTATTGGGACTGCTATTGGCCTTCTCACCCTTACTTAGCTCATTTATTTGACTATTCATGAGGGATTCCTCATATGCAGATTGAGTCAAATGGGGAAATGGGGAGGTGTCTCCAAGACAATGGATTTCAGGATCAAGCTCTTCTTCCTCCCTTTCTTCATCAACAACAAGATTATTTTGGAGAGGGGTTTGAATTTTCTGATAATCTCTAGCTCTGTCCCTCTGTTCCCTTTGCATAGTCTGAGGGGCATTATTATTCGGCCTCCTGAAGTTGCATCTTTTATCAACATTTTGAGGATTTTTGTATGTCTGCTTCCCTTCTACTTCCAATCTTTCCATTCTAGTTGAAAGTGATTTTAGTAACTTGGTAACTTCGTCCATTTGAAGGGGGGGAGCAGAGGAACCAGAGGTGGAGGCTTCAGATCTTCCCCTTGGTATGTTTCTATCATCCTTACTCCTGAGTCGGTTAGCTGCGAATATGTTAGACTCCACTTCTAGCGCTACATATTGCATATGAGCCAAGCAAATAGCTCCTCTCTCTCTTAACAAGAGGTAGAAGTTAGGGTCAAAAGCACTAACATAAGAAATTTTGGCGGAGGCTTTGGTGGGCTTTATCTCAGCAGGGATCTTATTGTACATTTTGTTGAATCGTTTGGAGAAATCAAAGATCGATTCTCCCTCCTTTCTCTTTAGGGACCCGATCTCTATGATATAATACATAAAGTCTTTTTTATCTCCCCATTGCCTCAGGAAAGCATCATCTAGAGCTTCAATCCCAACAATAGATCTAGGGGTCAATCCCCTAAACCATTTTCTAACATCACCATCAAGGCTATGGACAAAGACTCTCATTCAGACGTCCTCATTTTCAATATTCACATTGTCTGCATAATTGTAGAAGGCAACAAGGTTCTCTTCAACAATTATATCTTCCTCTCGAGTGAATTTGGGTATATACTTCAGGTAATCTCCAGCAGGGAGAGTATTCATTGGCTAAGGTAGGACTAGAGGAGCATATCTTGCAGCCACTATGGCATCCATTTTGTTTCTAGGAGGATTAACACTTGCCATAGGGATAATAGGTGGAGGAGAACTAGGAGGGGAAGGGGATCGAAAAGGGGAGACTGGAACTGAGCTTCCGGCAGGAAAGGGAAAAAGAAGAGGATTTGGAGAAAAGGCTACAGGGATTGGGGGAAAAGAGGATTTCGTTTTTGCAAAATCAATAAATCTAATAGGAGGAGGAGAAATAAAAACTGGAGTGGGAAAATATTCTTAGGTATGGGGTCTATACCAAGGTACAACTTCAGGGAGAGAGGAGTTACAAGGATTTCTCCCTCCAATCCCATATCAGGAGGGGAAAACTCGACAGGAACACTCTCAAAATTTAAAGTTTGGGAAGCTCCAACAAATGGTATGTAGGAAAATGGGAAGTAGATATTGGAGTTTCTAAAGGAGGACAGTAAAAATCATCAGAAATACCTGGTTCAACAGTAGAAGTACCTTCTCTAAGGGCCCTTCCCTTTCTGACAATTTTCTCTGGGTCGACTTCAGGTGTTGCTAAAGGCAACTGTGGAGTAAACCTCGTGTGTCTACCTATAGAATCCACAACTGAAACAATGGAGTCGCCAACGAATTGACGTCAATGGAGTCACCACAGTGGAGTCACCAGGTGCACATTTGCAATATTATGATGCACCTTGAGAGCCAGTAAGATTTGTCGTTTAATCCCAGGGAAAATCTTCAATTTCATCCTTGGTAGCGGCGCCATAAATGTTAGCACCAGAAGTCACATTTGGATTGTGGAAAAGTTAAGCCTGATACCCATCAAAATTTGTGTCACGGGTTGGTTATAAAAGTTCAAATGGGCGCAATATCAAGAAAATATCGTCTCAACTCAGAAAATTGGACTGATGTGCACAAGTAGATGATGTCTTAGTTTAACTTCAGTGAGTAGGTTGTAGTGAGGGTGAGTAGAAGGAAGAATTCAGTAAGAAGGATGTAGAGGTCTGCTGTTGACATCGGGTCTTCCAGCAGCCCAAAGAAGAAAAACTTAAACTCAAGATCTTATTGAGTTTAAATCATAAAGAATCTGAAAGGAATTATAACAACACTACAATCGAACATCCATCATAATGCAGTCACAATAATTCAAGCGAATCAATCAATCATGAACTCTTTCAACATCATAAGGAAACAAGAGGGAGTAAGAAAGCTGATTATCATTAAACAAGAAGTATCAAATACAGATACATAGCCAGAAAACCAGAAGCTTCATTAAGACTTTACAATACAGGAGCTTTTCTCTACCATCGACCATAACAAAATATCAAAACTGAGTAGTTATACTCAAAACAACTCGCCATCACCGAGAGTGTGATCTGGCTACTACAATCAAAGCTTTGCGTCTACATCTTCTTTTGTCAGGCTGCGCTCACATTCTTCTGACAAATGCAAGATCAGATCGGTATGGGCTTCACAAGAAAATCCATGACAGGGAAATTTCGATGGACAGTCTGCCCTCCATGGCCATATTTTCCATTCTTTCCATTTATGTGGTGAAACGAGGTTTCAACTACCTTTCCCACTTTCATTAACTGATTTTATTGGGATTTGGACGAAGCCTGACACCCATGAATGCTCCAGGTGAGCTCACAACTCCTTCGAGTCAAAATTAGCACCTTGAGGCCATAAGGATCCTTCTTTGTGACCAACTCGGGCACTTTGATCTTTTGCGCGGCTCCATTCCCTTGCCCCATATGACCGTGGGCTGTGACCTCGTGCTTATCCATATGAAATATCGAGATTTCACATTTTGAGAGTTTTCACTCCCCTTAACTCCAAATATCCCGATGTTCGAAATCGTGAAACGATCCACCTAGATCAACGGTCGGACTTTCTTAGGACTTGACGACCACAATCGTTTCCTTAAAAAACTATAGACACCCGCTACTTGAATGGGTGCTTATATTTCTTTTGGCTCCACTTTCCATATGAACCCACCTTGTGACCGCGGACTTAACTCTTAGGCATGTCGCGATTTCACGTTTCGCGAACTCGCGATGTGCTCCTTGCTCGAAACTCCAAGTCACGAAAACACACCACCCAGATCGATCGACACATGTCTCTTTACATCAAACGACCTAGATCATATCGATGTTTTGGGGCTAGGGATGTAGGCATTTCTCACTTCCACCTTACCGAAATGGATTTCTCTGCGGCTCGGATCTGGAACCACGTGTCCCACTGAATGGACGACCCTGATTATTTCGTGACTTCATGTTTCATGAGTCCTTATGACTCAACCCTTTGACTGCTCCATCCCACGAGTTAGTGAAACGTTGATCCTGCGCCGCGCATCCTTCCCAGTATCAACGACTAGGATGGGCCTCATGATTTTAGACCTTTGTTCACTATACTTCGTGCAACTGTATGGTCTCGATCACCTAATGGCCATCGATCTGATATACTTGAGGGATCTTTGCCATTGAAAACTGATCTTCCTTGCTCACTTGATTTGCGTCCACATCAAACTGCTTCAAGTATTGCGGTTGGTGCTCATGAATGTGACCTACGAGAAATCACATGGATGACTGATTGAGGGCTCGATAAAACAAAGGCTTAGCGATAGAGTTAAAGAGAAAAGAGATCGTCTTTAGGGAAAACAGAAAGGCTTAGAGACAATACTTTGCAGACAATCTGCTAAGGAAAAACAGGTCTATCAAATGGATGAAGGCTAACAGAAGGAAAAATACAATCCGAGAGGAAAAACCTACGATTGGGTCTGCAAAAGGAGGAGAGATAGACAAAATTATAGACCTGGGTATAAACCACAACTCACAAGACCTTGAAAAGTTTATGTGCTAACATACCCCACTTCCCTTCTAGGGATTTAACAATAAGCTAGACAAAAAGTCTTAGAGCTCTGGAACTAATTTCCCAGCACACCCGTGACTAATCTTTAATAGTTCTCACACAAGAGAGACTACCATGGGATTGACAACCCACTTCTTCCAATTCTCAAGGGCTTGGAAACCCATATTTTCTTATTACAAACAGTTTTCCCCGAGCTCTCGCCATACATGTACAAGAAAGGTAAGTCCATAAGGTACCGATGGCAAGAGTCTTCCCCCCCCCACACCCCACTAATAGTCATAGAATGATGGTAGATAGATGATCGTGTGATCCCTTGTGGTCCATACAGTGCAAAATAATGAAAGAAGATGATATCCCTTCCCCCAAAACACACACACTAAGTCTCATGATATATCTGCATTTCCCCAACTGAACACTTGTTTCCATGAATATGAGATGCACTTGTACACGTTCCCCCACTCTTGGAACTCAGATTATGATATCTCAATATTTGTACTTTAGGGAATATTAAAATAATATTTCACCGACTTAAGCCCCCTTGATTAGCTCCTCATCCTAGACCCTTATCCCCCTTTCATCTAGTGGAATTCTTAGTCCCCCATACACTTTTGTCTGATTGGTCTACAACATTGATGTTTTTATTATTAATATGAATGATACATATTACAAATATAGGCTCGCTGGCCTTGTAATCATATAGGCACTCTAGCCACAAAACATATGACACCATAACACTTAGGCCCAAAATATCCTGTCTCACTAGCCTATGTGTCTATTTACATCATGGGGTTCAGCCTAGGGGCATTACATTCCCCTCCCCCTTATTTATGCACTATCCTCAACAAATTATATACATGTACAAGCAAAATTCTTCAAAAATCTCCAAAAATATGCAGGTACTCTTTCCACATGGCATCTTCATATTCTCATGTTGCATCTTCAAGACTGTAACGAGTCCACTGGATGTTTATTATTACAATGGCTCGATTCCCAAGCTACTTGACCTTCCGATCCAATATGTGCACAAGCCTTACTTGGAAGTCTCCTTCTTGCCCCACCTGAATCACATTCCAATCAATTATATGATTATCATCATGCACATACTTTTTAAGAAAAGAAACAGGGGATGCATTATGAATGCACAAGGATGCAGGTAATGCAAGCATGTAGGCAACATTGCCAATCCTCTCTAGAATTTTGAATGGTCCACAATATATTGTTGCAAGATTTGAATAGGTCCCCAAAGTCAAAGAGCATCTCTTGGCCTTCACTTTTAGAAATACATGGTAACCCACTTTGAACTCTCTGTGAGTTCTGTTCTTATCTGCATATATTTTCTGTCTATCTTGGGAAGTCTTCAAATTCTGTTTTATCTTCATCATCTGATCTTCCATTTCCATTAGCAATTCTATCCCAACCACTGCTATGTTTGTTGGGTTGTCCCAACTTACAGGGGCATTGGAATTTCTACCATATAATGCCTCAAATGGGATCATCTTCAAAGATGCTTGATACCCATTATTATAGGCAAACTAAACTAAGTGTAAATGGTCTTCCCATTTTGATGGTTTATCCATCACATACATTCTTAGTATATCTTCAGTCACTTGATTGATTCTCTCTGTTTGTACATAAGATTTAGAGTGATATGTTGTGCTAAAGTTTAGATCATTCCCAAATCCTTTGAATAATTCTTTCCAAAATTTTGATGTGAACTTGGGATCTCTATCAGAGACAATGGCCTTAGGCACACCATGAAGCCTGGAAGTCTCTTTCATATAGATATTTGCACTATTAGATACGTTGTGAGTCAGCTTTACTGGAATAAAATGAGCAAATTTGGTGAGCTTATCCACCACCACCATGATGGAGTCATGCTGCTTCAGTGTTATGGGAAACTTGGTGATAAAGTCAATTGTCACCACTTCCCATTTCCACTCAGGAATGGGCAATGGCTGTAGCAAACCGATTGGATGTCTATGCTTAGCCTTGAACTTATGAAATTCCAAACATCTGGCTATATAATCAACCACTTCTTTCTTCATACCTAGCTAGACATATTGACTTTTGACAACCACAATAGTTTCCTGATAGCCCAACATAAGGCATGTTATGCATCTCTCTTAGAACCATATTCTTCAGCTCTTGAGAATTAGGTACATATGATCTGCCTTTGTACATGAGGATTCCATCCTCTCTTAGTTCATAATCTTGAGTTTTTGGCTATAAATTACCTTGCTGTAATTTTTCCATTGTTTGCACATAATGTTGATCTAATTTTGCAGCTTCCAAAATTCTATCTTTTAGATCATATTTGCACATGCTAATGGCTGTAGCATGCATCTCATGCACCCTTCTACTGAGTGCACTAGCCACCTTGTTCTCTTTTCCTCTGACATGCTTTATCTCGAATTCATACTCACTAATAAATTCCAACAATTTGATTTTCCTAACATTCTGAGTTGGTTGTCCAAACAAATATTTCAGACCAAAATGGTCTGTCCTCAATTCAAATATTCTTCCCATAAAGTAGTGTCTCCACATATTCAAGGCATGCACTATGGTTTCCAATTCTAAATCACAAGTGGCATTATGTCTTTCGTGTTCTTTTAACTTCCTTGATAAATAACATATCACATGCTCATTCTGAATAAGGACTCCACCAAGTCCTTCTTTGCATGCATCAGTGCACACAACGATTTCCTTATCAGGATCAACAATATTCAAGATAGGTGCACTTGTCAATAAGTATTTCAAGTGTTGAAAACTTATTTCACAATCAACATTCCATTCAAATTTTACACCCTTCTTTTGCAAAGAAGTAATCGAGTGAGCAATCTTTGAAAAACCTTCAATAAATCTTCTATAGTATCCTGTAAGTCCCATGAAAGATATCAAATCTGAGACATTCTTTGGTACGGGTCACCCCTCAATGGCTCTTATCTTTTCAGGATCTACAACTATCCCTTCCTCTGAAATGATATGACCCGAATAATGTATCTGCCTTTGATAGAATGAGCATTTGCTCAATTTTGCAAACAACTAATGTTCCCTCAATACTTGTAGCACCATCCTTAAGTGTTACTAATGCTCTTCTTCATAATTTGAGTAGATAAGAATGTCATCCATAAATACAATGGAAAACTTATCCAAGTAATTTCTGATAATACCATTCATCAAACACATAAAGACAACTGGTGCATTTGACAACGAAAATGGTACCACTCTAAACTCATAGTGGCCATATCTCATTCTAAAAGCAATCTTGTTGATATCTTCTTATTTTATTCTCACTTGATGGTAGCCTGATCTGAGGTCAATCTTGGAGAATATCTTTGTGTCTTTCAATTGATTAAATAGATAATCTATCCTTGGAAAATTATACTTGTTCTTCATAGCCACCTTATTCAACTGTCTAAAGTCAATACATAATGTTAAAGTACCATCTTTCTTCTTGGAAAATAACATTGGGGAACCCCAAGGAGACACACTCAGGCCAATATATCCCTTCTTCAAGAGTTCTTCAAGTTGCATTTGTAATTCCTTCAATTCTGGTGTACTCATCCTATAAGGAGTCTTGGACACTGGTGCAGCTCCAGGCATGAAATTAATAAAGAAATCTATATCTATTTTTGGTGGCAACCTTAGTATTTCTTTAAATACATCTTCAAACTCTTTCAAGATTGCATAGTCTTCAATGCTTGGCACTTTGTCCTTAGGTGCCTCTTCCATGTGCACTACAAATATTTGACATTCTTTCCTGAATATTTTCTTCAATTGCAAGGTTGAAAATTCTCTAAGGGTTACTGCTCTTGGAATAACTTGAATTGTCCTCAAGTTTCCATCTTCATCCAAGCAAGTAAATGCTTTGTTATAGCAATCTAGGACAACATGATGCTTGTCCAACCGATCCATACCAATTAAGAAATCATAAGAAACCAAATATATGATGTTCAAATCAATCTTTGTGTTCAGTCCATTCATGTTCATTGGACAATCCTTAACTATCTCATTAATTTCTCTTTTATCTCTTGTAGCTAACTGAACCAACCAAGATTTTCCAAGCTTGCTTATTTTCAATTGGAATCTTTCCACAATCTTGGAATCTATATAACTATGACTAGCCCCTGAATCAATCAAAATAACAACATGGTGATCATTGATCTTACCTTCCACTTCAACCATGTGAGATTGAAATTCAACTTGCTTGTTGTCCAGTGCTGCATAAATCCTTGGCATACCTCTGTCCATATATTCAATTATTTTAGTTTTTTGTACATTGTGAAAAGTCCTCACTTTATCACCTCTATGAGGGAAATATCTATACATATTATCTCCTTAACAATCCCAACATTTCATGGGATGATGCCTTGGTCTTTTTCCCAATGTTTTTGACATTCTAGACTCGTTTTGAGTTGGTTTCCCTTGGGAATTGTTTTTGAAGAAGGGTGGTTTGTTTCCTTTCTTCCTCTGCTCTATATTTCCCCTCTTCTTATCTTCCCAAGCCTTGTGGAAGTTTGGTCTTCCTCTATGTTGATCATAGAGGCACTTGGATCTTATTGCTTCATCCAATGTCTTGGGATCATCATACTGATTTTTGTCACTGAATATTGGTGGCATCCCACTAAGAAAACTTTGAATCTTAACTTGTTCATCTTTAATGAAGTCAACATACTTCAATAGTTCCAAGAATCTTCTTTCATACTCATCCCTAGTCATACTTCCAATCTTGAGTTCAAAGAAATCCTTCATCTTTCTATCATAGTAATGCTTGGTCAAGTATTTATTCTAAAAATATCTCTTGAACTGCTTCCAAGTAATCCTGTTCTCGTCAATGTGTTGTAATTGCAAAAGCTGGTCCCACCACATTGAGGCTTTTCCTTTCAGCTGATAAATAACAATTCTTCCCTTTGCCTGTTGTCGATGAGCATTTTGGTCATCGGTTTCTAGCTAGAAAAGGATTTCCAAGCTCCCCTTCATTTCACTTTTTTTTGCACAAATTCTTGTGCATTCCCGCTGAGTTACTGCTACACATTCAAAGAAAAATCTCTTTAGATATTCAAGAATATTTTATATTGATGATAATTGTTCGCTAATGGCTAACACTGACTATCATTAATTAGTTATACAAATTGCAAGTTAATTCAATGAAGATGAGTTCCAACACATTGACATGATACTCGATGAAGATGACAAATAATTAATAAGATTATCACGGCTTTAAAACATATCACTGGATATGTCCCTTTTCTAACTCCTCACTTTCATAGTGTTATGCTCTTGATTAACACATTGGTTCAATATATTTTGACTTATATTCCTCACCCTTCTTTCCATATGCTTTACTTTACTCACATAACCTTTTCATAAAATATAAATAAATGGTTGATATAATTTCATATCTTATTCAACATGTGAATTTTTTATTATACCATTACTCACCTTTCCCCATATATTCTCATTCCATGTCATTTCATAATGAACTTAACTTTATTTCATACCATATCAAGTCTTCCAAGTAAAATATATTATATGAGATATTTACTTCTCATTAAAACTATGTTATATTTTAACATGTCTCACTTTCCAAGTATACTTCATCATTCACTCTTCATATTCAAACAAAAAGTTTATACCTTCTTTTTGATATTACGACTTTGGCATTTTCCCATGCCTAGGATATATGTTATGCCTTATTTACATTGATAAACTTACTACCACCCCATGCCATACCCAAAAGCTAAAATATATTAGCTTATTTGGCATGTTCTTTCCACTTGATAACTTTATTAGTCCCTGCGCTTTTCTTTTTGATATTACGACTTTGGCATTTTCCCATGCCTAGGATATATGTTATGCCTTATTTACATTGATAAACTTACTACCACCCCATGCCATACCCAAAAGCTAAAATATATTAGCTTATTTGGCATGTTCTTTCCACTTGATAACTTTATTAGTCCCTGCGCTTTGGGTTGGTAGGGACTATAATAATTGATTCTCTGTTTTTATATTAGTCTGGCATGAAAATCAAAGTATTTTTATTGTTTTATCGTAAGTTTTGGTAAATTATACATTTCTTCTCATCCAATTTCATGTTTTTACCTTAACTTTTTAATTTAAGGCCTTATTTGGCCTCTTCCTGAGGCAAAGCCCTTGCATTGCCCACCAACATCTTACTTTAAAGTTCAGAAGAAGCTCACATTTGAGTACTAATTTTTCTTGAATGAAGTAATGCTAGAAATGACTCTAGAATTACTTCACAAACATTAAATGTTTGCATAAAATTTTTCTTCAGCTCATAGCGCATTTGCTAACCCATTTATTTAGTACCCAAAGTTTCAACGAACTTCAATATCATTTCATTTTTACCCAAGGTTGTTTATACCCCTCTCATATCACTACTATGTGTTGTCATCTCAGTGCTACGTGTTTATTGTTCCGTAACTTACTTATGCAATCAAATGGAAGACTGAACCAAGCCAAGGGAGCGAAATGAATCAAAGGTAAACTACTGAATCTGGATCTGTAACGGGTCGGTCGTGCGCCTAGATCTGCTATTTTTTCTTCTTTATGTCTTTCAATGGCTTCAAAGGCCATTTGCGATGCTTCTATGGTCACTTCTGACAACAACCTCCTCGCACTCTCTTTTTGGTTATCATATGGGCCTGAGTTTTCATGGGTTCAACATGGTCAAGTAGCATATATAGCGAGCAGAAATAGAACCCGGAGATGAATGACGGGCATATACAAAGGCAGGGCACTGTTGCTTCTAATAATATCTCGTGTTTTTGCCAATTTATTCATTTGTTGGGTGTCAGTGATTGAATTTGTTGTTGGGAACCATTACAACCTGCAAGTGAACAACCAACTACATCAGAAACTTTCATGCCGCATGAAGCCAAAATTTGACAGCCATGCCTTTGGTAATACTCTTCAATAAATTCCAAGCATAATTGTTTTATCTATTTTAAAGAATTTGTGTGTAGTCTTCTGCAAACACCTGCAATGAAAAAATAAATCTAGTTACCCATTTTTTATTTTTCCTTCACAACAAACTTGAAATGTTGTGCATACATTCTTCACATGTTGTGCGCTAATACTGTTCATGAAAAGGATCATCATAACAAGGAGATCGTTTCTGTTATTCACTATTAGACTAATCATACTTTTGTTATATAAATCTATATTGAGAGCGTTTTGTGTTTGTCAATAGTGAGTTGCAATCCTTTGTTAAGATACCTTAAGCTACTACCCTTCAAATGGTGCAGACAAGAGTCAAATTTTCTATAGTCTACCGGTTCTTCATTACTGCAAGGTCAATGCTTTGAAACATTATAAGCATACAAAATCCATTATATCTCCATTCATTTCCCTGAGCATGGATTATTCATATATAATTTGGTGTTTTATGCCCAAAAATATTACTACAGGAAATGTTATCGTCTAGTCGGAAATGTTATTGTCTCATCTACGTGTGCACGACAAAATAATCTCTATATATCAAAATACTAGTATGGTTAATAGAAGTCCAAAGAACTAACTAAAATACTAGTATTTATTAAAATGTTATAATTTTGCATTAGGGATAAACTTTTAAGAGAAAATCTGCTTTACACATGGAATAAATCATAAATAGAGAAAAAATAAAAATAAAATAGTTAATCTTGTTGCTTAAGATGATATAATCCCTTGTGAGATCACAAGAACGAGATGTAATGCAAAAATTTGACGATCACCAAGACTTCGATTATCGGATACAGAAGAGATTTGTATCAGAGATCACCGATCTTCATCACCATGTACAGAGCATGAGATTTGTATCAGAGACCACTAGTCTTCATCACCGTGTACAGAGAATGAAGCAGGACAAATCTCAACTCGCACACAGATTAAACCCTTCTGAACAAGGCTACAATGATCTCTTGTCTATGGCCTTAAAATTACAACAAACAGTTTTCGACGGATTCAAAAAATTATTGACTATCCCAAACAGATGGGGGTTCAAGTATCATTCTATTTCTTCCTTGAAAACAAAGGCTTCGAATGCTACAATGCATAACAGTTGTTCACCTTGGCCTTCGAACTTGCAACATTGCTATTACAATCCGTCCTTGCATGTTGCCGAGTGTTTTCTTCAATACATTACTGAACACATGTTGAAGATGATGAACACATGTTGAAGATGATGAACACAAGCCGTCCTTTCCTACTGCCAAGTGTTTCCTTCAATAGATTACTAAACACATGTCAAAGATAATGAACACGTAGTTAGGTGCATTGAAAATCAAAACATTTCACCCTACCAAAGCCTGCAAAGAGCACCCAGCATGAATTTTAAAAGAAAGAAAGAGAAGTGACATTGTTAGATGCTAAAATGGTTCATGTGTAAGCACTCTTTAATACGAGGAGAAAGTAGCTGGATGTTGGTTTTTGAATAATCGTGATTTTATAATCATGATTTGTAATAAATGATATATAACTTATAATTTTTCTTTTAATCAGTGTCTCTAGCTAATTCCAACGCCGTCCAATCATATACATTAGTTTCTTCCTCATTTGCTTTACCAAATGACACTTGCTTCCGATGATAATGTCATATGGAATCACACCAGTCTAGCTGAGCAATATTCATATTTTATAACCACTCAGAATGGATATAATCTGTTTCTCTTGGGTTAGTCTACTTGATTTGAATTCTTAAATAACCAATATAAAATTTACTAGGATGATTAATAAATGCCTAAATTTTAAATCATATCTACGGTATCATTATTAATATCATTAGCACTCATAATCCATTAACTAAGATCTTGTTGATTTTGGTTACGAGTGTACTATTTACAAACAAAAAGATATCCATGGTTTCCGTCATAATTATAGGACTCCAAAGTCCAGTTTACAATATGACTATAATTATACACACAATTGTCTCAAGTTGGGTAGCACTGAGCTCTAGTTGAGCACAGACTTCACAACTGTGTGATATGTAATTGATAATACAATAAGAAATACATTTCAAACAATGAAACAACTAGGACCTCAATCACACAAAGAACCTTATCCTGTACAATTCAGGTTTTATGTCTACACAGTGTTGTTTTATGTCTACACAATGTTCTGTTAATTCTTTAGTTCACACAATGTCCACATGGATATGGTTGAGTGATAGAATCCTTCTTTTGAAATGTTTCGGTATCCAAAAGTTCTAACATTTGTTTAGCAGATGACTTTTTTTTTACTTCATTAATCAACACGAGATTGAGTCCGAAGAATGAATCTTTGGCTTGTAGATTCATTACCAAACAAACAATCAAAACAACAATATCTATATAGAATGCATTACCAATTTACTCAAGTGAGCAAATTACACCAGAAATATAACCATTAATAGTTGGACTAGAAAATAATACCTACATACCATTTCAACATCAATTTAGAAAAATTGGATATTTATATCTAACTATATTTGAAAACTATTATTTTATTTTTTTTGAAAACTGTTTTATAATATTTATTTGGAACCAATTAAAAAAAATCAAATTTATAATTGAAAACTGTTATTTTATTTTGTTGAAAACTGTTTTATAATATTTCTTTGGAACCAATTAAAAATAATCATATTTATAAGATATTTATAAGCCAAAAGCATTTATTTTCAAATCATTTAAACCAAACAACAAGTTTCTCTACCCTCTGGGCAGGGACTTGTTGCTACACAACTCTCCTTGTTATATATAAAAGAGGTTGGTTATATCCTTTAAGTCTTATCACAGTCCATTTGAAGGCATACTATAGTTCTTCGACCGAGGTTTGAGATTTTACAAGCCATTGCACCACATTTTAAAAGAACTAAGACAAGCTAATATTGATGCTCCTTGACGAAGAAGATATGGGCCCATCAACAAATGAAACATATGGTTCTCTTGTAAATTTTTTTACCATTACGAAGACATTCGCTAATGCAATCATAGTTGTCATTTCTTGAATCTCAACGACATCAGTATGAGAAGAGAAAAAGCAAATTCCTTTATGATTTGATTATATGGCAGTAACATTGCAAATAATGGAGTATATCAGTCAACATTTGTACAAAGTATTTTGATCGTACAGACCGTCTAAAGAATTTAATTGATATTCTTACTGTACATTATTTTTGATGATGTGTATTAACATCACATGAAGACTATGTACCGTAAGATTTTTGTTTTCAGCTGTGTAAATCAGGTTGCATTTGGAGCGAATGATATCTTTAATACTCTACATAGCATGCTGGTTGGTGACAGTTCGGATGAAAAGTTTGTTTGTGTAGTGGAAAATATTTAGTGTTGTATATGAGCAACATGGTGTTGTGATCCATGTGTCTAGATCATTTGTTCTTGGAGGCCAGTTTTGTTAGGAAGCGGAAGTATACACAGAGCAAGATTAATGACAAGAATAAAAAAAGAGAACAACAATCACACAATGAACACAAAGATTTACGTGGAAACCCAATACGAGAAAAAATAACGGGGCAATGATAATCAATATTCTTATTATTCAAGGGAGAATTATAATAGCCAATCAATGCATACAACCATCTTCTCCTTTCTTCCCACACACCATGCTACACTACATTGATGCTCTTTACCTCTATGGGTATGCTCATATATATAACATCTATCAAAAAGTTAAACGAACTGATTACAATTTGATCCACCATTTATGCAACCTGTTCACTGTAGAGTGCATGCATGCACATTCTATTTTTAGTTAATGTTGTGTGCATGCATCCGCATGGGAAATTGGTTGGCACGTTTTCAACAATCTCCACCTTGACAACAATTACCTGATATATCATGCCCAAATTTATTCATCACCTTTCCTGCAAGCCAAGAGAAGACAAACACCATCACAACTCTACAACTTCTCTAACAATAGTGTTACATGAACATGTCTACACAATTCACTCCCGTATGGACCATTCTTCCTCCATCAGTAACCTGTATTATAAACTGATGCACTTGTCCATTTTGATACACTACACTGTTAGTCAAATGCACAACGCTTTGAACACCACAAAACACCTCATCCTGTACCTATCCATACTTACCAAATAGATCCTTGCATTCTTGGAAGACATAACTTGAGGTAGGTCTCCTCTTATCCAAATCTCCTGAATCATAACCACAAACTAAATCATTGCAACCACTATAGGTGATACTTGTGCTGATGTGCTTCTAAGATACTAAAGCACCCATTTCCACGCTCTTCACCTGGTTTTTCCATGTGTCTACTTACAACACCAACTGCATGTGAAATATTGACCATTTCCCATCGCAATCATCAAAATTCCTATTGACATATGATACTCGAGACATATAACCCTTTTCTTCTTCATTAGTTAAGACATAAACCTGAAGAAAAACTTACAATGGAAATTCAAAGGGATTTTACCGACTTCACATTATTCATACCAAATTTCCTGAGTATCTTCACCACATACTTCTTTTGTGATAACCAAGCTTACCATCCTTCATGTCTCTGTGTATTTCCATGCCCAATATTTTTTTTTCTACTCCTAGATCCTTCATCTCAAACGTCCTAACTAGTTGAGCCAACCTATTGATCTCAAACATGCTTGTGCTTGAAACAAGCATAACATTTAACACCAAGATAATAATTATACCATAAACACAATGGTTATACTCACTTCTTGTAATATTTAGCTCACCATGAAGGAATCAAACATCTTGCACTATTTTCTTGGCATGCTTCAGGCCATACAATGATTCATGAGTTTGCAAACAAATCCTCTGTTGCAATTCTGAACAAACCTTTCTGGTTGTTCCATATACATCCCCTTTTCCAAAAAAACTCCATGTAAAACAATTTTAACATCTAGCTGTACTAACTCAAGATCAATTAACACAACTAGTGCTAAAAAACATGAATATAAACAAGGTTTTAACAACTGGTGAGAAAATTTCATGGAAATCAATACCTTCCAAATACCCTTCTGCTACTAGTCATGCTTTGAACCTTTCATCTTTTACTATGTTTGATTTTATAAAAGGAGATTCACCAAACACTACACCTATGTCCATGATGATTATGTGGGCAGTAGGATCCCACATTCTGCATCCCTTAACATTATCACCATATCAAAGATCTACCTGTTTGATCTGGGTCCTACTTAGAGTGCTGATAAAAACATAAGCATCACAACCAAATAATTTCACATTTGAGTGATCAACAGATGACATGTTCATACCTCTTCTAGAATCTTCTAGTCTTTTGCAACCGATGGTGACCGAGTTACTAGATAACATAACCACTTCTACCCACAACTATTGTTGCAACTTGGCATTACTGAACATGCCATTTCAATCCCAGCTTCCTTGCAATAATTTACAAGCTCCATGGATATGAACCTACTGATCCAGATGGATGTCGATGGCCTCCCACCTATTCAAAATGGCTCATTTTGGCAGTTTTCCAGTTCGACAATTTTTTCCTAGTTTTCGGGTCCCCGACTTTCGGGGCCATTTTGAGGCCCTAAACAACATTTTTAGGGCTCGCCATAATCAATATGTGTAGGGCTCGCCACAGGAAACATGTGTATTCCTCGTATAGACCTTTCCAATGGGCTATCGTGTGCCTAAAACAAAGATCGTATGCAAAAGTTACAACCCCGTGAAGTTGATGTACTAACTTACCCAAACGGTTCCCACATGACTTTTGACACTTTATCTCCTAGGGTTAGGTTTTTGGATGTCTAGGGTTTTTGACATTCCTATTTATTGTAAAAAGGCCTTGAGAGCCTCATTGTAATGATCTTCTGGCGAATGAGCACAACCATCACATCTCCTCTCAGAGATAAGATGCCACCATTCTAGCAAGCTTGTTTTCCGTTGCATTTTACAATTTCAGCTTATTTTCTTATTGAATAGAAACCAATTGTACTGTATATATGTTATTCTGTGTTAAGAATATTTGGATAATAATCTGTATTCATTTCATTTTTCTCATAAAATCTGGATCAGTGGTATCAGAGCGGTCTGCTCCTTGTCGTTCTTAATGCATGTCCCCAACGAGGTTAGGGTGCAAAGAATTGGGTCTCGAGCTTGTTTCTCTTGAGGAAAAAAGCTCTCGCATGCCCAAATGACCTCTCATTGAGGGAGAAAAGAAAGACAATGGGACAAGATATCCCTTCAAAATGTTGCTCGAGGAAGTCTTCACGCAACAAATCAACGAGATGATGGATAATTTTGTGCAAATCCTTCGGCGGCTACCAACAGGCGACACATATTCCTCAAACGGAGGTGCCACCCCCTTCAAGTTACAAATCAACTTCGATATTCCTATATTTGAAGGTCAAATAGACGCAGATGCTGCAGAAAAATGGTTGAATCTGCCAGAAGGGAATTTCTCTGTCCATAACTTCTCGAATAGAGAAAATATTACTTTTGCGCTCCTCAAAGCCATTCCCCATGTCAAAGAGTGGTGGGAAAATTTATGTGAGCAGAAGGAAACAAAGCAACCCTCATTATTTATAGTCACGGTCACCTGGGATTCCTTCAAGATGCTATTAAGGAACAATACTACCCTCTTGGAAGTTATGACGACCTGTATACAAAATAGACCACACCGCGGTAGGAAAGAGACCAAGCAGTGTCAGAGTTCACAAATATCTTCCATACCTTGCGCACCAAGCTGGGTATCAAATATTCTGAGTGAAATCTAGTGCTCAAGTATCGCGGTGGTCTGCATAGATACATCCAAGCCGAAATGGAGTTTCTGGACATCTCATCCTTGGGCGCGGCCTACCGATATGCTGTTAAAATCGAGCAGAAGCTCAAACAAAAGACGTGGAAATTTGGGCTGGGAACCCCTCACAGTAAAAGCCAGGAAAGGGCGGCCCCAAACCATAGAACAAAGGACAGAGCAAAGATGGACTACCTTAGGAAAACTGGTCCAGGCCTCAGGTAAAGAAGGACACTGGAAAGACAAAGAAAGATACTGGGAAGTGTTGCAACTTCCATAAGAGCCCCTGACATAACACTACTGATTTCCGCTCAAAGCAGTCGCTGGTGGCTGAGGTGAAAGCCTCTAAATCAGATGCGGGTTCCGACTCTGAGTCAGAACCAGAAAGGGGGATATGGATCATTGATGTAGAACCCAGTGCTACTGTTGCTACCACCAAGCTCCATCCTGGTGAACCAGATGAGCCAGAGGAAGGCAAATGCCTTTTTCATTCACATATGTGGGTGAAGGGTACCCCACCGCACTTCATCATTGATAGAGATAGCCATAAGAACATCATCTCAACAGAGGTTGTCAATCGACTCACCCTACCGACAACGCTACACCCACATCCCTACACCATTAGATGGCTCCGCCAAGGAAGCAACATCCGCGTGAGCCAAAAATGCCACCTGCCATACAACATCAAGCCCTTCAAAGATGAGGTATTGTGTCATGTTGCCCCTCTCGAAGTTTGTAATGTTATTTTGGGCCAACCATATTTATGGAAACACCATACTGTATATGATTCTAGGCCTTGCAGTGTTATTATTACTTTGAACAAGAAATTGTACATGATATCGAAGGCAGTCCCACCTAGTGCTATTTCCTTGATCTCTACCAAGCAATGCAGGAAGGTCATCTCTCAGATGGGGAATTTTGTCTTCTTCATGATTCGATCTGAGAATGAGCGAAAGATCGCAACCACATCCAGGGTCTCCGTGGCTGACCTATCCAAATATTAAAATTTTAATTTTAATATTTTTTTTTGGTAAAATATTAAAAAATGTTTTAATGTGAAACAAAATCTTATCAATAGAATTAATAAATAAATAATGATTTTTACTAAGGAAATAAAAATGATTTTAACGTTCACAGTATATGGGACAGACCACTTCACACACTGATTTCTGCAGTTCAACCCTTTTCTTGTTCAACTTGATGATGAGCTTCCCCAATTTCTCCATTGTCCCCTCGTTGAATAAGTTATTTCAGAAGCTAGATGTCAAATATATATCAAATAATTGTTATTGAAAATATCGCTAAATCAAGACAATGTAAAAGGAGAAGTAGTGAGGAGAGTTCCCGACTTGGCATTGGGGGTCAATCATGAAATCAGGACAAGGAAAAGGGTGGGTTACTGAAGGGGGGCTCCCGGTTTCAAAGTTGGGGCCAATAAAAAAATTGGAACCAAGTAAGGGGTGAATTGGTGAAGGGAGGCTTCGATTTGAGAATTATATATTTTTTTGAAATTGAGCTTTAAAAACATTTCAACAAGAATTTGAACAAGTTCGAAAGTTGGGAGAAAAATGTATTTAACAAGAGTTGTTAGGAGGCACAATCAACTTGATCTAGAAATTGGGAAAGGACTCAACTATTGAAAAATAGAAGTGGTCTGATTTGAAAATCAACCTAATCTGAAAATCAGAGTGAAGTTCAAAAGGAAGCTCAAAAGGTGAAGGAACAAAGCCTATGCAACATTGAACTTTGGCTTTAAAATATGCATCAACTTGAAATCAAACTTTTGATAATAGAGACCCCAATTTGGAAATAGGGGATAATTTTGAGATTGGGAAGGCACTCAACAATTAAATGAAGGAAAGGGGCTTGATCTCGAGATCGATAAGGAAATTTGGAAATCAAGGAATTGAAAGGGCCTACTTTTGAAGTCAGGATCAATCAATAAACCATGAACACTCACACCAAGGTTCAAGGAGGAAGACCTCAATTTGGAAATTGGGGTTGATCGTCAAATAAGATTACAAGAATAAGTGAGTTAGAGAGGGGAGGCCTCGATTTGTTGATCAGGGTCAATGACCAAATCAAGTTGATTATGAATAAGGGTTAAAAAGGGGGGGAGGGGGTTCGTTAAATCATGCTACAAGAATAAACGAGTTAGAGAG
>SNQJ01S0029140.1:6185-17426 GCA_010110895.2 Picea sitchensis
AACTGGGTGCCACTCAATTCATCCAAGAGGTCATCAATGATAGGAATGGGAAATTTGTCTTTAATGGGGAGTTTGTTGAGGGTGCGGAAGTTAGGGCACATGCACAAAGAACCTTCTTTCTTAAGGACCATGACCATAGGAGAAGGGCAAGGGCTCGTACTAGGGTGAATAACACATGCGTTGAGAAGTTCTTGAACAATTTTCTCAATTTCATTTTTTTGGGAAAAGGGGTGATGGTAGGGATAGATATTGGGAGGAAGGCTTATTGGGACAAGCGGAATGGAATGATCATGAACACCACAGGAAGGAGAGAGTCCCTAGGGAGTGGAAAAAACCACTTGATGTTTAGAGAGGATGGATTGGAGGTCCTGCGACATAGAGGGTGTCTCAGTTTCTTGTATGGCATGGAGTTGGGTAATAATGCCAGAATGAAATTTTTTGAGCAGCTTTTCCATGCGATGGGAACTAATGATCTCTGGGAACTAGCGGTGATTCCTTGGAACATATATTGTTGGCCCTCCTGGTTGAATTGCATGGTTAATTCCTTAAAATCCATGAGAATGGGACCCAAAGTCCTTATCCATTCTGCACCCAACACAATGTCACAACCACCTATGTTGATAGAAAACATATGAGATTTCAGGTGGTATTCACCAATTTGGAAACACACATTTTCACAATGCCCTCCACATTTCATGGACACACCATTGGAAATCATGATTTGAAAATTATTGGTTGTACGGATATAGAAATTAGTTTCTTGGGAAATGCAGTGATGAATAAAATTATGGGTGCTTACACTATCAACAAGAATGATGACCTTCCTATGCTTGATGTAACCAATTAGCTTGAGGGTTTGGGGAGCAGAGAACCAGTGAGGGGATTTAGGTAAATGACTGGTTCTACCTCGGGAGGGTCTGAGGGAGGGGTTATGTCAGTGGATTCAGGTGACACGGACACAAGGGGAGCCTCAACATCCTCTTCCAAAACATCCTCCGAGATGTCCATAAAAAAATTTTGTTCCTTACACTTGTGTCCCGGAAAATATTTGTCATCAAAATTATAACAAAGGCCTTTGAGTTGGCGTTCAACGATTTTGGCCCTGGTCAATTTCTGGATCTTTAGTGGAGTAGAAGGAACAGTGGGAGTTATTGGTTTAGTGCGAGGAATAAAGGAGGGTTTTTAGTTTTGAGAAGAGACAACCTGTTGTGCTTCCTTAGCTCTTTTAGTACCTCCACCCAACTCTGAGGTCAAGCCATGAGGACATGGGCACGAATCTCATCCTTGAGGCCACTGATAAAACATTCTTGGAAAATAGCATCAGACATGGCATCTGTACAAAAATCCAATCACTCAAAAGAAGCTATAAAGTCTTCCATTGTGCCAGATTGTTTCAACTTTGTCAAATGACCTAAATGGTCAGTGTTAGTGCCAAAGAGTTCATAGAGCTCTGCCACAAAGTGTGTCCAAGACACATACCCTTGGAAGGCATTTTTTCTCTATTTCCACCATTGCCAACGTTCTTGATCTAGATGGAGAAAACCATACCAGAGTTTGGCCAACTCATCCGTAATGCCATACAAAGAGAAATAATGTTCCATTTAAGTTACCCAGCTAGTGGTATCTGAGCCATCAAATTTGGTCACATCCACATGCAGAAGGCGTAGGTCATGATGAAAGTGATGGGGCTAAAAATTTTGGGAATGAGAAGAAGTTTCACCTTCGGTATGCAAAGGTGGGTCAGATAAGGGAAGATCTGTAGGGATATGTAGCTTGGCACAAATCATCGTAGTGACAAATTCAAGTTGGGTAGTAATGTCCTGTTTGAGGTCTTGTTTTAGTTCCTCGATTGAGGCGGCGATGGAGGAATGCATGTTTTTATTGATGGTATCAATATTGGCATTGATTTGTCTCACTTCTTGCTGGGTTTCTGTAAAATTAGAGTGCAAGGTATTGAAGCGAGCTTCCAAGTCTTGGCTACGGGTATGGGCCATAATGATGAGGGAACTCGAAAAGGGGTGGGTGGGACCACACAGAAAATGGGTTATGGTTGAAGTGTATCACAACGATCAGGATGACGAGTTGAATCCAATGGGGTAAATCCCAAATAAGGGTGTTGAAAGGGGGTCGAGTCCACGAAAAAAAAATATTGCTGAAAAATGATAGGTATGACTGCGATAAGGGCGAAGAGAGAAATCCAACGAAATATGTCTCAAATAATGGTGCCAACAGTATCCAAACTTGTGGTTTTTTTTTTTAACTCTCGAGGAGTTATACTCCGATCTGAAGAATACTGCAGTGATGAAATGCCCAAATGCTTAATAGGAAGAAATGTGTAGTAATTTTGCAACTCGAATGCAGGAGACATAGTTGCACGGAAATAGATCTTGTTTGTTCTGTTTTTGTTTCCGTCCCAAAGGTTAGGTATTCAAGGGTTCGACAGACAAGATTTTTCCCTGTGCTATAGCTCTCTAATATACGTGCGGGGTCCAACAGTAGTACTCGACCCAATATCTCAGGGCACCAACTAAGGAGGCTAGACCATGCCCTTAACCATACTACTCGACTACCCAGGTACTAGAGAGTATCTTCCTGAGTGTTGTTCGCGGTAGCACTATAGTAGTCAGGTAGTCGATTGGTTTATCTACGGAGGGCTTCAGGAGATCTAGGTTGATCCGTATACAGGTGTTTTCTGATGCGCTACCACTCGAAGGGGTACCAACAGGGGTTACAAGGGTGGCCAACAGATGTGCGCTTAAGTACCACTTGTATTTACTGCATGTATGAATCCCCGACCATGGGTTTGTGCATTTAACGACATATCTATGTATCTTAAAGATGTCAGAATACATCTCTACCCTGGAAAAAAATTAACCCACAATTTTCTGCCGAGGAAGGTGCTCTGATACCACTTGTAATATTCTAGATATAAAAAAGTATGCAGAACATAAATAAATAGCTAGAAATGGCAGATGAACAACAATATAACTAGAACAACGCCACAATAATACCAAAATGATACCAGAATAACACCAGAGAGAGCACTTCGATTACTGAGAGAAATGTTCACTTGCCTCTTCGAGGGGGAAACCTCTAGCAAAGCAAAGCTCAATTATAATAATATCGAAGACAAAGTTTCTCATAAACTCGACTCCTATTTATACTAAATATGTCTATCAAGAGAACCATCTAGAGGAATATCCTTCTAGAAGCAAAATCTTCTATTAGGCCTTCTTACATTTGACTTATTCTTCCTTATTGCAAGGCCTTATTAATATTGACCTTTATTACATGGAAATATATTATTCTACCTACATGAGGGGTTAGGTCCCTAGCAACATGCCTACGCTCTTTTCACATGCATCTTTTCAATGCATTTAATCAATGTACTACTTATGAGCGATTTTATTCCCAATCACTCCTTGATTGGTCAATGTATTCATGGTATATTGTTCATAAATTTCTTGCAAGGATCTCAATCATCCTTGGCTGGCAGAGGTTCCTCCCTCTGTCTTTCAGGTTTCTCCTTCCTTAATCATACCCTTCTTGGGTATTAATGGTATACAACAACCACTCAAAATTACATGCATATCATCAAATAATAAAAACATTTCAGAAGGGATTCTTACCCAATCCCTTTTAAATTCTTATGTCACAGGGGCATGAACACTTTTATAACTCTGGTTTCCACCACCATTTATGTCATTACCTCATCAATGGTTCTTTATGGGGACTCCCAAAGTCCCTTAATCCATATTTTCTATTCAACATCCTTTTTTATTCATCCTTCACTTGAGGTTGTCTACGATTGGCAATTGTTCTTCCTCAACAAATCCAATCATTTTCTACAATATGACATGCATCTTCACTTTTAAAATTATACCAACTGTCATAAAAATGCAAGTACCATAGTAGTTAAGTCAACAACAATTTCATATATGTCACATCATATCCATACATACGCACTGCATCACATTATCCCTAATGTTTTCATGAGTGCAACACAATCAATCTTCAGTTGTTTCTATAGTCATACAACTATCAACATTCTCATGCCAAAACATTTACATTCATCAACACATCAGTTTCTCATCCCAGAGAAACACAACAGACAACAAGAAAGGACTTAAGGGATTCTTTCCTTTTTCCAAGTCCTTCTACATAGCCTAGAAATCTTTAGTCCAACTGAGTTATTTCTAATGCCTCACTTCCTTTGCATAACATAGCTTAACCGAGCTCATTATTTTAAACATATTTATCAGTTTTTTCTTTCATTTACCAATTGTACTTATTTTCACAGTTGTTCTTTTAAACACACAACTCTGTCTCATAATTCAGATTTTTAAAGTGAGAAAAGTGTCCTCCTTTTCTCATTTATTGCTTCTGCAATCTATCCCCTGTTGGTATCTTCTTGCTCTTTTCCTTGATGATTCTTCGTCGGGTTCACCTTGACCTTCTTGGATAATTCAACATGCTACATCAACTATATTCTTGTTCATAATGAATTATGAACTTGTGCATTCTACACATTTCCCAACCGAAAATCAGATTTGTCCTCGTTCATTTGCATGTCTTTTACTCATGCATGATATTTTAAAATGTAATCCATGATTCTTATATAAATAATCCTTGTATCCTACTATCTAAATCTCAACAATCATTAATGTTATGATTCTGTTCTCCCGACAAAATCTTTACACAGTTCCTCCACAAGAACTTATTAAACATGCAACTCTCTTGTTGCATATCCAAACATTCTTAAATGACCTCAATCTTGAGTCAGCCTCAACCTCATTATTTCAGATTTCTATTCAATATTCCATAAGAAATATAAGCATTCATTCTTATGATGCATTCCAACATACATCCAAACTTGTATCTTTAGGTTATCAACTTGCTTTAAAACTATTCTTTCATACATTTAACCACATGCATCAATGTACTGTGTGTCTACCATAGGAACACTTTACAATTTAATATGCATATTTATTTACAAATTACATTAAATCATGATTGTACACATTCATTCTCATGCAATCCTCAAAGTCATAACCATGTTTCTTTCTGTCCTGGAAACATAACATCCCTGCTCCTTTACTCTTTCATCAATTTTTACTAGCCTTTCCTGAGGAAATGGGACACATCCTACCGAAGATATTATTCCATCAAGACAATTAGACCCTCCAACATAGGGTCAACCATGCATCCATGGAATTACTCAGATCTGACAAGTACAAGGCTTGTGTCACATCTCACTTGATTAGGCAGTCACACTATAATTTTAAGCATGTATATGTATATCTACATATATGTATGTGCATCACTTGCACATTTTTACCTCATTCATTCAAATTTATTTAACATCATCCAGTTTTTATGAGACCTTATAGTCACTTACACGACTAGTCCTACCAATAAAGTCATAATTATGTTGCTTACTTTTCAAGATAACATCCATCAAAAGGTCACTTTTTTCTCTTTTCTCTTTTAGCATTTCATCTTATCTATTTATGAGGGATTACATACCTCCTCAAGTTATTATTTAAACAAAATACTTAGAACGTCCAACAAAGGTTCAACCATGCATCAATGGCAATATTCAGTCCAGGTAAGAACACTCCTTGTCTTAATACCCTCTTACTTTGGCAGTCATATTATGTCCTTTAGTATACATACACTTATACATTATACATGTGCATCACTTGCACATTCTTATATTATTCCTATTCATTTATTTGATCTTTAATGTCAACCTTCTATGTTGAGAGCTTATAGCCAATCACCTGACAAGTCTCACATACACATTCATGATTATGTTGTCTTCTCTTCATGGCAACAACCAACAAGAATCCACTCTTTCCATTTCGTTACAAGAGCAATCCACAATTCACAAAATATAATTAGGTAATTACAACATTACCCAGAGCAAAATAATTCCCAATTCCATCTTTCTTTCATGTTTCAACCATTCTTGGTCAATAGACCTTTATCAGGGAATCCCTTTTCCTGGATTCCCTTTCACTACTATATGATCACACCCAACCATTCATATATGGAAATCATCCACCTCTGGATGTCAATCTGACCCATTGGTCATCTAGTAATTCTCCAACACTACCTTTGTTAGTATTTATATCATTCTTTCATTTATCATTACAACCCTATGTTCCTAAGGAAATAGAAAACAACATTATCAACATTTCATTCATGTTGGTAATTTTCTTACTGACATTAGTTTATCCTCATCTAAAACGTCCATCAATAGATCATGCCTTATAACCCACCATAGGTTATAACATGTCTATCTGCATGTTACATACATGCTTACTCAATACCATATGCATTACAACATATCCACATCTTGCATTTCCATGCATAAGCAAGTACTCATGTCAATAGGAATGTACACATTTTTGTATATCCATGAGCCCATAAATTGGCTCATATGTTCATCTCACTTTCCCTCTTTCTAAGGATTAGTAATAGTCCCAAAGGACCCTTCTTTATTATTCTTAAGTAGATTATTCCTACTGCAGGTTTCAACCATTATAGGTCAAGTAAACCGACCTTAAAAATTTACCATCAGTCCTCTGATCATGAGGAGTTATACATATATACAAGGTTTATCCTTTTATTAAAGAAGTAATTATTATTGCTAAGGATTGTATCAATCCATACTAAATTTCTTCAACCAAAAGGGGTTTTCCATAAGGGTCTTATCCCTTATATAAACAACCATCATAATTGCAAGAGGATCCAACTTCCCATGCTTAGAGGCAATGTTGCAATCACTAGTTTGTTCATTCTTTGAACTTGAGCAGTCTTTAACAAGATTCCGCCCTTTTTTTCCATTAGCATTCAGGTCTTACCCTAAGTGATTCTCTACATATTCCCACTTATGTAGGAATATCCATCAATCCAACACATCAACAATTTAATCCTTTCACTATAATTATCATGTTAATATTCTTGTTGTAGAAATTTTAAAACAAGAGAAAAGTTTTAAACCTATAGTCATTCTCCTCAAGGAGTTAATGCAGATAATAAACAATCCTTTAAATGTAGAAACACTTTTCAACATGCCCATCTTAACCTTGGTATACCATTACTATGATTGATCTCTGACCCACCCAAGCATAATGTTTGAACCATGATCTGATACCACTTTGTAACACACCCAACTCATTAATTACCCTTTAAGGGATGGGGTATTAAATTTTCATTTTTTCTCAACCACCTCAAATCCTCTTCAAAAGGATACCATCACCTTCTACTCATCGAGAGATTTTCAACAACTATAATTTTTTCTCAATCCAAGTTCTAGATAAAAAGGTATGGCCTCTTAAAGTTTTTAAGTCTTCTTCCATAATAATTCCATGTGGCACCCACATGGCTCCATGTCACCCTCTAACGCAGACATGGATGTTGGCATGGCACCTGTGACCTGTTAGTCCAGACTCTCAACCTATCGATTCATGAGACCTCGACTAATTTTACAAAGTCTTATTGGCCCAAAGGCCCTATCCGACATGATCTAGTGCTCAAGGTACGTGTCCCTATCATAAGGTGCCACTTTTCCATGATGTATTGGTTTAGTGACACTTTCCCATGTCACACCAAGTTACCAGACCATTGGCCCATTGGGAGGGTTGTTCTCATTCCAGCCTTAGACACCCGATATGACATGAGTTGGCACCTTGCACACACATACCTGTCGGGTTTTCCACCTGGCCTAACCATGGTATGAAATATGGTTGTTGTCACCTCGCAACATGTGGCACTCATTTCCCCCTTGGATCTAATCAAATTAGGCCAAAATAATGTGACACATAGCACCCACACTATGCAATACATGGCCTCCTAAATTGGAGTGCACATCACAATAGGGCACTTGGATTGCCCATTCACGTGATGAAATATGTCCACAAATTATTTGTTGTGTGATTTCATCTGAGGTCACACCAGATCACCGAGTTATTGAACAACGGGTCACTGACCCCTTTTCCAACGTTCTTCGTAACCAAAACTCTCGTTGGTCGGGGATCCGATTGGCCTCCTCAGACTAAGATCTATGGTGGATATCTCTCCAACTTTAGATATGAAAAATGAGATTTAAGGTACTAATATAAGGCCTCTACACCCAACTGGGCCCACTTTCAACAGTCAGCTCGACGAGGTGTACTCTTGATCAAACATGTCATGACACATGGACATTCCATTGTCTACCTCTTGGAATGACACGTGGCACTCGTACCACTTGACATGTGGCACCAATTTTCCATGGATTCTCTATCCCAAATATGCCAAATATACATGACACATGGCACTACCACCATGTGACACATGTTCCTTTTGGGGACTCCGCGTGGAAGAACCGATTCGTGACACGTTGCCCTGGGCACCGAGTTGTTGGGACTTTCCTTGTGCGAGGTATAAACTTCATGAACTCCCGATATCCAACATCCAATGATTACAAGGTAATTAAGTTAAACCTATGGATTATGGGGTGATTAATTAAATCAACCTTGGGGTTAACATCCCAAATTTTTTGTATAAGATCTATGATTGAGATATCTCGTCCAGTGAATCTAATGGCTAAGGTTTCGGCACAATCCTAAGGCCTTCGTGCTCGACTGGACCCACACTTGTGTAGTGTATTTCATGTGGTATTGAATTTCCACTTAAGCTCCCATCCAAAGTTTCAAGCTTCCATTGGCCAAAGTCACTTCATTTCCACGGTGGTACTACACATCATTGTGTCGTCGTCATGTTATTTTACTTCCCCTTGGGCTGGTGGATCATAGATCCAACGGTTGATATCTCTCCTCTGACTCTACCAATCTATGATCTAGATCGTCCCTCGGAGTCTTACCATCGGAGAAACTACGCCTCGACATTCTAAGATTACTCCGAACAACACACTCTGACGGTAAACACTACTCTAGATCTGATAGTGCAATACTTTCCTGTAGACTCTTTGATGGATCTAACAACTTGGGTTCATCCTTGGAGCTCTGCCATCGGAGTTCCTTATCAACCCCGCGAACAAGCATTCTGATAGCCTAATCTCCAATCAACGGTGCGGATCTCTCCACTCACATATCCTATGCTCGATAATGAAAGTGCCCAATCAAAGGCCTAAGCTTTACAAGAGTCCATTCCCAATCTCTTCAACCAATTATATGTTTCCACGTATCATCCTCAGGTACATAGACACTTCCTGTCAGCATGACATCATCAATATGTTACCTTCCCCCTTAACCTCACTTAGACGAGATCCTATGGATATCTACGGTTGAAAATTGATCTCACCTTCACTTCAATTGACGGTCCATATTCAACCTTGGGCCTTTCCCATCGGAGTAGCTTCACTCTATTTTTCCAAGGTTACTCCGGCTGTCAACCTCCGAACAACGGACTGGATCTTCTTACCTTCGATCCTCCAACAGATCGATGACTCTATTTGAATCAGGGTACTTCTTCTATGGGCATCAATTCCTACTCCGACGAAGGGTCGGGATCTATTCACAACGTCGATCCAACGACTATGATTCCCTCAAGAATTAAACACAGTTCTAGTCAAGGAGACCTTCCTCTGATGGTCAAGTTCATATCACCACTTCAAATTGACGTCTGCGATTCCATCACTAGTACATATGGGCTCAAAATGCAACGAAATATTTCCACGTTTCTATAATTCATGGAAAAATGCATTTAAATTTTGGCTTTCTTTTAATTTTATTTTTTTTGGCCCTGACGTTTGTCGCTATAGCGACAGATTCAGAAAATCGTCTCTATATCCACAAATATTCATCGCTATAGATACACTTGTGCCACACATGCGAACCACACATATAGTGCAACGAGTATTGACTTTTTTGGGGGTAAAGTCATTTATTTTCATTGCTATATCGATGATCATCAATATTAAACCCTAATATTGGCTCATTACCCCTTAATTGGGGAATATTACATTAGTAATGTTATTTTATTTATGTCGGCTTCATTCCATTAGTTGTAATTATACCTCCTAGTCTCCTATATATACCAAGGAGACATTTTCATTTGGAATCATCTGGTACTTGAACATTTATGTGGGGTAAAAGGAGGGTTCCCCCTCGAAGAGGCTTATTATCTGAAATTATCTCTTTTTCAAGGCGTTGAGTACTTATTCTGAGGTTTTTCTATGCTATATTGATATTTGGTTCTTAACATATGGTATCAGAGCTCAAGATCTTGGGGTTTCGCTGCTACATCTGAGACACCTAGGAATTTTCACTATAACTTTTTTATAAAATGTTTCAGAAGGAACGGATTGGAGGATATTTAGTAGACGGATCAAGGTACGTTGGGCTAAAATTTAATCTTCTGAGGCCTTATACTTTAGGATATACAGCCTGTGCAATATAGGATTCTGGAATCATCCTAAATTGAGTCATTGCGGAATTTTTTCTATAAACATTTTTCTGTAATGTTTCAGACCCTGAACTCTGGAGGCTATTCACATAAATTAGTAAGGTATCTGTGGTAAAAATTTCATCTTCTGGGTCATCTTAAATTTGTATATACACGTTGTGGAAGATAGGGTATCTGACTAGTGCTATTGACTAGTCTCAATAAGGTGTTCCAGGTAAAACACTCATAACTTATTCCTAGAGTATCCAAATTGAATGAGTCTGGTTTCATTGGATAGTGAACAACCTGTAGTATTTCTGGTACAAGTTTCAGAATTTATATTAATTATTTTGTGCGGGGTACGCTATACAAGTGAGATCTCCTGGAAAGGCCAAAAATCAACAAGTTGTGGGGAAGTTACCTTAAATTCCACTTGGCACATCCAATTTTGATCAGACCTATGGCATTGCAGAGAAGAAATATCATAGAACTACATAAAAGAAATTTTCATACCCATAAGGGACGAAACTTGGGAGATACAACAGAATAAATATTGTTTGGCAAAACCACCTCAAAATCAAGGTTCAAAAGTGATACTTGGCCAACATGCCACCCAAAAAGGGAACTTCTACACCAAATAAGCCTATAGACAATCCTACTTGGACTCTTGATGAAGGTGAATAAATGTGTAGGGACATAAATAATTTACAAAAGAATATAGTAACAAAAGATGAACTACAAGAGATGGAAGCTAAGTTGGAGGCAAAGATGGATGGTTTAAAAGAGGAGATCATGGAAGTATTGAAAAATTTCGTAACAGAGAAGACACCTGAAAGTGAAAATGCA
>SNQJ01S0029140.1:17436-31675 GCA_010110895.2 Picea sitchensis
CTAATATTGGCTCATTACCCCTTAATTGGGGCATATTACATTAGTAATGTTATTTTATTTATGTCGGCTTTATTCCATTAGTTTTAATTATACCTCCTAGTCTCCTATATATACCAAGGAGACATTTTCATTTGGAATCATCTGGTACTTGAAAATTTATGTGGGGTCAAAGGGGGTTGCCCCCTCGAAGAGGCTTATTATCTGAAATTATCTCTTTTTCAAGGCATTGAGTACTTATTCCGAGGTTTTTCTATGCTATATTGATATTTGGTTCTTAACAATCGATCTATAAATACATGTCTTTAAGACAAATTTCGACAAATTTGCTATAGGTGCGACAATTTTGTTGGTGATTGTTTGAGTCATGATTTTTTATGTCACGTACTAGTTTAACACATCCAATTCTCAATCTACATAGCTCAGATTTTAGACTTGCAAGGTTAGTAATTTTAATTTTTCTGTCTCTTTTAATATAAAGCTATGTTAAGAAATTTTAATTTCAAAACTTTTTAACATGAAGTTTTTAACCAAATTTAACTTTTTTTCAAAATTTAGCATTGCTACATATATATAGTGTGATTGAATGTCGAAGTATATGAATTTTTTTAATGTTTGAACAAAATTGTTTTTTTAAACAATTTTTTCGAAATTTAGCATTGCAACATATATTTCGTGTGATTGGACATCGAAGTATATGAAATTTTAATTTAATTTTTTTTTCAATGTTTTAACAAAATGTAATTTTTTAAATATTTAATTGGTTCTGATAGGAAATTACCATGTCAAATTAATATACTATGAATGAAAATGCAAGGAGGCTTGCTTAGTCTAGAGTGGCATTGGAGGTGAAGGGAGATGGAAAATGTTATTTCCCTTTCAATGATTGCAGGGGTTTGCAAACAAGAAGAATTTTAATAACAACAACTAAAAAACATTGTAGGGAGAAGGGGGATGTTGAAAGGGGTTATGAATATAATCCCTTGGTAATACATTATTCAATATATAATGTATTCTTTGTAATAGTTATCATGTCATGTATTTGTCAAATGTTTTATTGTTTTAATATATTTTCTATACACACTAATTTTAATACATTGTTTGTAAATATAAAGACAATTCCCCCAAAATGTTGACCGCTAGAGAGTTATTTTCCAAGTAGTAGTAAAAATACTACTTTACAAGGTGAGGAACATGGATATCAGAATATTGAAGATTGAGTTATTAATGATGATATGGATGAGGATAATGTTGTTGATACAAATCAGAAAGGTGCGATACATAGATTGATCCAAGACACATTTGCTCCAATAGATGAGGACAATGAGGATGATATTCATGATGTTGATCCTATACTCGAGAAGTTGAAACTGTTGGACACACTGACTATAGTAAGAGGGGGGGGTGAACACTGTAGGGATATTTTTCACCATTAACTCATTACATATTGTTGTCATTTATAACAAGTTAAATGTGAACATATATCAACAATATATATCAGCAATATATCATCAACAAATCATCACAACAAGGAACACAAGATGTATGTACAATTTTATTTTTATTACGGACTTCAATCCTTGGGCTTATCAGCAACAACTGAATAGAGTACAACTCTACAAGAGCACCAACTCTATAATGCAAGACTCAACTTACACCCTCAACGCCAACTAAGATGAGGCAACAATCCTCAATAGATATCAATCTGTCAACAGGTACACGACCTGTAGGTAGTGCAACATGCATATGTACACTCCCTACCAGTAGTACAACTCGCGTATGTATGCGACATGTATGTAATACAACCTGTGTATCACATATGAGTACTTAGGGTTTTCTTTTCATCACATACTCAGATCTTCTGCAGCCTTCAATCACATTCTCTTTTGTCTCCCACTGTCCAATCTGACCCATAACCAATCATAACACATCCAAGCTCTCCAACAACTTACTCATGCTCCTCAACAATACAATATGAATGCTACTCAACCATGTATAAGCAATCAACATACTATAACAATCATATTAGAACTGAATCATAAGAGTGTTTCTCACTCCATCAACCAACACAAACCACATCACAACAGCCATACCTAGAATTCCTTAAGCATTCACTACACAACAAGCAAGAGTATCCATCAAGACAACAATGTAACCATACCAGAGTTTCTATGGCAGATCTAAGCCCATAGAATGCAGATCTTGAATCTGCTTAAGTCTTCAAGAGCCTATCATCAGCTCAATCCACAAGTCTTCACGACTTCATCCATTGTACGTGCCCTGTCCTCATTCATCCCGCGTATGTACGTGTCCTGGCTCACTACAACCCACGTATACCTCAGAAAATAGTGTTTCTGAACTTCCGAGACTTTTTCCGTCATGATCTCAGACTTTCTGAAACTTTGATGCATCCATGAGATCCTCCATACACTCTCTCTCTCAGAACAGATCTTCAATACATGCTCAAGAGATACACAAGAGATACATTAGAGATACTTTTCACAAGAGACCCTTGCCTCTTATTTATACTCTCCAAGTAGCTTCCTTAGAAGCATCTTCTATGTCACTTAACCCACTTCTAGGTTACTTAACCCATTTCTAGGGAACTTAACCTATTTTCCTCATTTTTAGGGTTAACCACTTTCCATAATTAGAAGTTCTCCATTTATTTATCATTTAAATATTCCTCCTTGACTTTGCCACTTTTCTTTACCATTTAAATAATAATTTCTTCTTTGCAAGTTCTTTGACTTGTTTGACCTTTTGGGGCTTCAAGCCTACATATGAGGGTCCTCCAACTTCGTAAGGCCATAACTCTCAAACCATGAGGAGTTATGTGACATTCCACATACCACCGGAAATGGCATAACAATCACTATCCATCTAGGATAGTTCCACTGAAAAAATCACTGATCTTCAACTCATTATTCCACATTTAAGCATGGGTTCTCCAACCATACTTCTAGGATAACTCAACCTTAAAGTGTCTTCCCGTGAGGGATTTCACCATAAGGGGACCACTTTGGAGTTCATCCATTTTTACACCTTATCAACCATGATAAGATAATAATGATTCATCTTTACATCCATCCAACAATGCATCATATACCAATGAAACACATCGATCCATCTTCATCTATGCATGACATCATATGACTATGATTCCACTTGACATACTTCATAAATGTACTATGATAAGACACGTATACATCAAACCTTTGACCTTTGACATCATTCAATCATCCTTTGGCATCAGTCAATCCCTTGACATCAATCAATCAATCATCTTTTGGCATCAATCAATTCCTTTACATCAATCAATCACTTGACATCAATCCTTTGACATCAATTAATTAAACCTTTGGCATCAATGACAACATGATCGAACAATCTCCCCCTTTGGAATTGATGGAAATACCAACATTGATGTCAACACCAATCATTTATGTCAACATGTATACAAGGCATGCTCTACATCAATAGTCATCAATCATATCAATGTGACTATCTCTCCACATCAATAGTCATCAATCACATCAATGTGACTATCTCTCCCCCTTTGACATCAATGGCAAAGGGTCATTCTACTCTTGGGGATGCTCCCCCTGCCTGAATCCCTTTGATCTTCCTCTGAATAATCTCTCCCCTTTTTGAACATGGGATATCACTCTAATGTAATGTTGAAGATACATTTCTCATACTCCCCCTGTGACCATTGCTACCCCTGAAACTATGCCTTTGTGCTCTTTCTCCAAATATAGGGTTCTTTCCTCCTAGAATCATGGGAAGAAGAATGACTCCCCCTATGGGTATGTCTCCCCCTATATTCTCGACAATATGAAGACTATGCTACCACTTCAATATGATTCTGCTGCAAATGCTACTGCTCAAATGGATCATAGATCAACCACTCTTTCTATGACAATCCTTGGACCTGTCTATGCATCAAAACTCGTGCCATACCATGAAACAAAAGATATGTCAACAATGAGATAGAGAATCATGAATAAAACATCAACCAGGTACATCCTGTACCAAAATGTGTGCTCACCATGCACAACACCCATGTACAATAACCATGTACATCAACACCATACAATGTGCCATAAGATATCATCAATGGAGTGTATCAACCATATGCCTCTACCAACATGTCAACCATGTGCATCTACCAATATGCCAACCATGTGCATCTACAAATATGCCAAACAAGTGTCATATCACTCATGATATGTTTCCACCATGAACCAAGTATCACAATCACATTGTACCTCAATCAATCAAGTGTCTCATCATATCATCCAATACATCATGTACCAAGGTATGTGCAAATCAAGTAATACCAATGGTGTAATTTTAGCCAAGTACTTATCATTCAAACATATACCATCTATGAGTGTACCAAAACATGCACATCAACATGTATCACTACTTGTACGAAGCAAGTACATCAACCATGCACCAATGCATGTATGCCAAATCCACAAAACATGTGCCAATCAAACTGCTAGTAGGTGCCTCTACGAATGTACTAGAAGTGTACCAATCATGCTTCAACTATAGATAAGGCTCATCAATGATGTACAACATGATCACCTCATCAACTCACCAACTACATGTCCCAATATGTAGTCCAACCATATGCCAAATGCATGCATCAAAACATACATCATAAGATATATCAATGAAACTCAAATATGTACCAACCATGTACCCCAACAGATCAGCCTCAGTCCTTCATTCACTACAACAAATACTAAGCATCCAATAATACATGTACTAGTAGTGTGATTCAATGACATCCCTAGCTAGCATCATCAAGATATATCACATAACCAAGGTACCATTAACTTCACTATCATAACCAACATTGTTCTTCAACATAAAATGCCCCAACCCATACTCATGGGTTAGTTCCATGAACCCAAAATAACCTTTCATTATATATCATCACCATACATAATCCAATATGTAATCATGAAAACCTACAACAAACAATGTCAGAACCTGCAACAAACTATGTCAGACCCTGCAACACAGAGTTATACCATCACATCAAGCTGCAACCCATGTGCATAGCCCCTTTTCTTAGGCCTTACCACATATATGCGGCATGATGCACAGACAGATCGCGTATGTACATGACCTATTCAAGGTCAGCATACATATGTACATGACTGTTATAATTGTCACCCGTGTATGCTTCAGTAGATGACACACTTGAGTTTCCTTTAAGGCTTCCATTCTTCTCTGGTTGTTCAGTCTTATTCACCCACTTATGAAAGTGTCCCTGCTTCTAAGAACTTGAGCTCTTAGCTTCCATATTTTCAAATATGTCTCCCTTCCTTACTTCATTCCTTCTTCTAGTCATGCTATATGAAGTCCTCATCATGGACTTTCTTTTTGTGTTCCAACAATCCTGAAATTTGTGGCCAAATCCACTACGGATGTAGCATCTTATGCTGTGACAGTGAACAACAATGTGTCCTACTTGATCACATCTCCAACACCTTATGGTGTTATGAAATCTTCCATTATCTATCTTTGCATAAGATCTGCATTCCAAAGCTTTGTGACCATATTCATTACATGAATAACATTGACCATGAAAAATACTTTCATACCTTTGCTTCAGTGTCCATCTTCTTTGAGGTGTAAAGGTGGCTTCTTTTGTTCTTTTGAAATTTTCCTTTCCTTGTGTAGATGGTTGACTTGCAGCATTATCTTCATCCTTTGAGAGTGAGGTACTTACCTCATGTTTCTTTGAGATGCTTGCTTCAACATGTGTAGCTTCTCTCTTGTATCCAAGACCTGATTTATCATTTGGTGATCTTTGACTTTCCAAGATCTCATTCAAGATTTGTGAGCTATTCAAGAATTTGTTTGACTTCTCTACTTTCTTTGTAATATCAACAACTTCATCTTCTAGCTTATGACATGACTCTTCCTTTTCATTTACTTGATTCTTCAATAGTTCCTCTACCCTTTTGGCTTCTTCAATTTGGGTCTTGAGATGGACAATAATTTCAAAACTTTTGATAATCTCATMATCTACCTTATTATCTTCTTTTTCATTCTTTAGTCTTGTGATCTCTTCTTCCTTTTCTTCYAATTGAGTCTTATTACTCTCTTCTTATTCCTTGAGCATTTCCTTTAACTTCAAGATGTGCTTTTGACTCTTCTTAAGAAAACATTTAGTGTTATCTGAAAGATAGCTATAGTCTATATAATAGTGGTCATTTCTATATTCATATAGACCTCTTTCAACTTTCTCTTTAAGCTGCGATAGTTTTTCTTCTACTTCTTCCATGGGATAAAAATCAATTGATTCTATACAAACTATTTCTAGATTTTCTTCTTCACTTGTAGAGAAAAATTCAATATCATCACATTTTGAATTATTGCAATCAAGGGTTTGTGGAGATTCTTTACCTTCATTTGAAATGTCTTAAAGATCATCACATGATTCTTTGCCTTCATTTGAATTGTCTTCAATATATTCCTCTTTGCCAACATCATCGCATGATTATTTGCCTTCATTTTAAATATCTTCAAGATCATCACATTTAGAAATAATGCAATCAAGAGTTTTTGGAGATTCTTTACCTTTAATGATCTTGATGGAGTGGTCTTCAATATTTTCTTTCTTGCTTTGATATTTCTCCTCTAGCTTTAGCCATAGATCCTTGGCGAAAGTGCATTGTCCCATGCTCTCTTTGATAGGGCTTGAGAGTCCACTAAGAATGGTATTGAGAGCCAATGCATCATTCTTATTTCCTTCCCTTTGAGCTACAAACTTTGACTTGTTCTTCAAGGAAACTAATCCACCAATAGCTTCCTTCCAAATATCTGCTCCCATTTCCTTCAAATGTACTCTCATCTCTATTCTCCATGTAGAATAATTTTCCTCATCAAGGATTGGAACTTCATCATCCATTTGTGTGTCTATAGATCTCCTCCAAGATTGTTAAGGCTTCTAGTGAAGGCCTTCCCTGATACCAATTTTTGGACACACCGACTACACTGAGAGCGGGGGGGGGTGAACAGTGTAGGGCTCTTTTTCCCAAAACATCCCCTTCACAAAACTCATTAGTTATCAATCACCATTAACTCATTACATATTTCTGTCATTTATAACCAGTTAAATGTGAACATATATCAACAATATATCATCAACAAATCATCACAACAAGGAACACAAGATGTATGTACAATTTTCTTTTTATTACAGACTTCAATCCTTGGGTTTATCAGCAATAATTCAATAGAGTACAAATCTACAAGAGCACCAGCTCTATAATGCAAGACTCGGCTTACACCCTCAACACCAACTGAGATGAGGAAACAATCCTCAACAGATATCAATATGTCAATAGGTACGTGACCTGTAGGTAGTGAAACACACGTATGTACATTCCCTACCAGTAGTACAACTCGTGTATGTACGCGGCCTCTTTGTACTACAACCTTCATATCACATCTGAGTACTTAGGGTTTTATTTTCATCACACACTTAGATATTCTGCAGCCTTCAATCACATTCTCTTATGTCTCTCACTATGCAATCTGACCCATAACCAATCATAACACATCCAATCTCTCCAACAACTTACTCATGATCCTCAACCACACAATATGAATGCTACTTAACCATGTATAAGAAATCAACATACTATAGAAATCATATTAGAACTGAATCATAAGAGTGTTTCTCACTCCATCAACCAACACAAACCACATAACAAAAACCATACCTAGAATGCCTTAAGCATTCACTAGACAACAAGCAAGAGTATCCATCAAGACAACAATGTAACCATACCAGAGTTTCTATGGCAGATCTGAGCCCATAGAATGCAGATCTGGAACCTGCGTCAGTCTTCAAGAGCCTATCATCAGCTCAATCCACAAGTCTTCATGACTTCATCCATTGTATGCGCCCTTTCCTCATTCATCCCGCGTATGTACGCGTCCTGGTTCATTGCAGCCCACATATACCTCAGAAACTAGGGTTTCTGAACTTCTGAGACTTTTGTCGTCATGATCTCAGACTTGCCGAAACTTTGATGTGTCATGAGATCCTCCATACACTCTCTCTCTTAGAATAGATCTTCAATACATGCTCAAGAGATACACAAGAGATACATTAGAGATTCTTTTCACAAGAGACCCTTGCCTCTTATTTATACTCTCCAAGTAGCTTCCTTAGAAGCATGTTCTAGGCCACTTAACCCACTTCTAGGTCACTTAACACATTTCTAGGTCACTTAACCCATTTCTAGGTCACTTAACCTATTTTCCTCATTTTAAGGGTTAACCACTTTCCATAATTAGAAGTTCTCCATTTCTTTATCATTTAAATATTCCTCCTTGACTTCGTCACTTTTCTTTACCATTTAAATAATAATTTCTTCTTTGCAAGTTCTTTGACTTGTTTGACCTTTTGGGGCTTCAAGCCTACATATGAGGGTCCTCCAACTTCGTAAGGCCATAAATCTCAAACCATGAGGAGTTATGTGACATTCCACATACCACCAAAAATGGCATGACAAGCACTATCCATCTAGGATAGTTCCACTAAACAATTCACTGATATTCAACTAATTATTCCACATTTAAGCATGAGTTATCCAACCATACTTCTAGGATAACTCAACCTTAAAGCATCTTCCTGTGAGGTATTTCACCATAAGGGGACCACTTTGGAGTTCATCGATTTGTACAACTTATCAACCATGATAAGACAATACTGATTCATCTTTACATCCATCCAACAATGCATCATATACCAATGAATCACATCGATCCATATTCATCTATGCATGACATCATATGACTATGATTCCACTTGACATACTTCATCAATGTACTATGATAAGACATGTATACATCAAACCATTGACCTTTGACATCATTCAATCATAATTTGGTATCAGTCAATCCCTTGACATCAATCAATCACTTTGACATCAATCAATCAATCATCCTTTGACATCAATCAATCAATCATCCTTTGGCATCAATAAATTCCTTGACATCAATCAATCACTTGACATCAATCCTTTGACATCAATTAATTAAACCGTTGGTATCAATGACAACATGATCCAACAACAACAACCTCTTTATGAAGGCTCAACAACAAATATTCTATGTTCTATATTGTTGTTGGTGAACTTGAAGGTTTTGAATGGTTTGTCAAACACCTATCTCACACAGATCCTAAGGTATGTAATGTATTATTTATGTCATGCTGACATGTACATAAAGGTTGACTATTTTTCTATATTGTTATTGTTAATTAATTCGTAAAGTAGGGATGTGATATTTTTTATTAATATTGTTTACATTGACTTATTTTTTTGAATGGTGTAGATTGTTAGGTGAAGTTCTATTACGACCATCAAATATTTTACCACGTACATATTGAGAAATATATGTGATTATGAAAGAAACTAGAATGGAGTATCAAGCTATTGATGCATGTCCTAATGATGATATCATATACTATGGACAATATGCATCATAAAATGAATGTCCACAATGCAAAATAAGTATATATCGAACTGATGAAGCAACAAAAAAGGTGCCTCGCAAAGTTCTTCATTATATTCCCATAATTCCACGTTTCCAACGGTTGTTCAAGTGCCAAAGTATAGCATAGTTTATGGATTTCCATGTAAAGAATAGAAGTGAAGACTATGTTCTTCGAATGCCTGCAGATGGTTCTGCATTGAAGAACATCGAAGAAAAATGACCAATTTTTAAAGAACCTCGTAATGTTAGACTTTCATTGGAAGCTGATGGTGTCAATCCATTTGGAGAGCTTCATTCTACTTACTCGGTGTGGCCCATTTTTGTTATAAACAATAACCTTCCTCCTTGGATGTCGATAAAGAGATAGCACACAATGTTGGCAATGATTGTTCCAAGTATTTAATTTATTTGTCTTTATTTACTTGAAAGTATGACATAATATTTCATTTCTTTGTTTCGTGCATGCTAATTACATCTTTTATATATACGGACGTATAAATAAATATAATTAATATATGTTGAACCAATTAGATAAGTACCAAGTTAAATATATGAATGTATATATTGAGCCTCTTATCGATGAGTTGTTGAATTTATGGGCTGGCATCACTATGTATGACATCTCTAGACCAATGGGGAAAAAATGATTTCAATTCCATGGAATACTTGCATGGAAAATTCATTATTCCCCCGGGTTAACACATTTTTGTGGTATGTAGCTTTCCGTTGCTCTTTAATATTATATAATTTTTTGAAAATATCATGCATTTTTTAAAATTGTAATCCTAATTTGCTACATTAATTCATATATCTTGTAGGTATTCAAACAAAGGGTAAATTTGCATGTCCAGTTTGTGGTCCTAGGATAAAAAATCGTCATTCAAGAAGTTTAGGAAATGATTTGTTTCATGAGTATAAGCACTTTCTTCCTAAGAACCATAGTTATCGAACTACCAAGAAAGAAAAATCCAATGGTAAAGAAGAGAATGGAAAAAAACCACAAAGAATGACACCTCACCTATGAAAGTTGAAATATAATAGAAATCATCAAGGTATGCAAATTATTTATGTATCATATATATCTATAAATCTTATGATTTTTGTTTCAGTGAATTTTGTTCAGCGCGGTACCTAGCTATATTGATTAATTAGTGTTAATGTGATTTCATTTATGTTTCGTGAGTGTTGTTAAGGCATGAATGGGATTCCATGAGGAATGAAAAGTTACCCCATACAATTAAGTAGGTTTCCCTACTACGAGCACCTACAAATAGTTCATTTGTTTGATACAATGCATATCGGGAAGAATACAACATAATTGTTATGATGAATCTTAGATGGAAGGACTGACAAAGAAAGAATTGGAAATATTTGTAGTGACATCTAGGAAGCTAATCATGCATTTCAAAGTGTGATTATTAATTCTAATGGTGATGGTTGAGAACAAAATATTAGTCTTCCATGGTTATTGATAGAGCAATAGAGAAATGTTGTAAAAGAGGTCATTCAGAAAATTAGGTTTCCGACGCCGTTTTTGTCGAACATACAAAATATCTTAACGAAAAAAAGGTGATTTTGGTGGGGTTAAAACACATGACTGGCATACATTCATTAAGGTAATTATTAGGTATATTAACATATTGGTATACATTTTTTAGTAATTTTTTCTCTTATTTGGAAATAAATATTAATGATTTGCTTTTTGTTATAGTATGTTTTGCCTCTATCTCTCTCAGACAGCTTTGAAAACAACATAAAACAAGTTATATATGAGCTTGGAAAATACATGAGGTAAGTAAGGAAGTTTTATATGGAAAATGTTTCTTTAGTGCTTTGTAGAAGAACTTATTGACATATTGTGTTTTATCTGCAATTTTATATATGCCTTGATATTTTTCAAACCTATTATTTTATTGCATCATTTGTAGGTGGATTTCATCTAAATAAATTCGTAAAGAAGATATAAGGTATTGGAAGAGAGAAATTCCCCGACTAATGTGTGAAATGCAGAAGTATCTACCTCTAGCATTTTTCAATGCGCAAGAACACTACCTCATACACCAAGTTGAGGAGATTGAATTATGTGGACTAGTACACACAAGGTTGATGTGGATGGTGGAGAGGTAGTTGAAGTCATAGAAGGATTTTTTTTAGACAAAGAGCACGTCCTGGGGGTTCTATTGTGGAGGGATATATGGTATATCAATGCATGGTGTATATTAGTCAATATTTTCCTAAATTAGCAGAAAATATGAATGTGTCTCACATTTGGCATCTTGACTCCATCAACAAATTTGAAGGGGAGGTCCTATTGGGGAAAGGTAGAATGAGGACCATGAAAGGTAATTAGATGTTGAAGATTTAATATATTATACATTTAATTTTTCAATTTTATATTATCATACTCATTAATTTATTTTTATTCCATCAACTATATTAAAATTTGCCAATGATAGCTAATTATTGATATTGAATTGTTATTTTTTCATATAGTTGGTTGAGAGTGGGATGCTCTACATTTATACATTGCAAACAATGTTGATTGGTTGGAGTATTGGATAGAACGATGTGAAGAATATTATGGTAGGTTATCATGGGAAGGGGTCAGTCAGACTATTAAAACAATGCATCGTTATCGACATGAATTTCCTGATCTTATGCAAAGGGAAATTGATTTAGCCTTTGGTTTAAAAGATAAAAAAAGTAGGTGTAGTCACCCACATTTTTATAGTTATTTCCCATTATATCAATGTATTTTGTTTGTTTATTTTTTGAAATATATATTTACTAAGTCCCTATTATATGATGTTTACTAATTGACTATGCATTTTTTTACTTGTTGTCCATGTTGTAGTTGAAACACCACAAGGCTATGTGGTGTAATGGTCGTAAATTTTGTATCAAAAAGTTGGATGCTAAGATGAAAGCCTCGGATTCTAGGATAACTACAATGTTTAAGGTCACTAATGTTTCCTCTAGAAGTGTCAGGCATCCAAAAAAAACTGAAAAATAGGTAATATGGGTATTTGGAGGATATAATTCAGTGTGATTTTGATTCCTTTAAAATAGTTTTGTTTAAGGTCAAATGGTACAGGATACAGATGCATGAACGTGATCCTGAAAGAAATGTTATTGAGCATGCTAATGGTTTTACCATGGTTAATACAAGGGAATTCAAACTGGGTACATAGCATTATGTTCTTCTGAGTAAATGTGAGCAAGTATTTTACTCAGAGGTACCAGGTAAAGTAGGTTGGTCATAAATTGTTAGATACGATCCAAGAGGAAGACCAGTAAAGTATAATCATGTAGAGGAAGAAGATAACATTGAAGAAGAAAATGATGATGCAAATCAGAAGTAGGTGGCTATAGACGTGTCATACGAAGAAGCCAAAGAAGTTGATCATCCAAATGTAGCAACCAATGTTCTCATTGATGATATCAATGATGATAACAAAAATGACGTTGATGATGATGTTGATATCAACGATCCTTTCAACATTATTGATTCTGAACTAGATCATGATACACATATTGATTTAGATGAAGAAGAATATGAATGATCTTTAAATGTTGAAATGTACGAGGTAAGTGATTATATGTTTTCTATGATTTATTCTATTAATTATATATTTAGTATTTATATGATTTTTTTAAGTGTTTACTTATACAGGTTAATTGTTTTTTTTAAGTTTTATGCCATTTTTGTATGTAGTGTGTTGCATGGTCTTTATTACATCAAATTAGGTATGGGGTAATTGAGAGTTATGTGAGGGGGGGGGGTGGGGGGACATAATTAGAGATTCTACCTTCACGTGGTTGCCCCTATTCAGTAAAGAATTAATTATTCTTGAAACCAAGAGAAGCTCATTCAGGTTTCTTATATGCCAAATTGAGAAATTATATGTGAAGGTGAGGTGATGAGGATGTTCAAAAAAAATGGAAATATGGTTCCTGAACACACAAACTTCACACATAGAAACAAGACCAAACCATTAAAGAAGTCATGAAAATTAGCCTTGTCATCAGATTTTACCTTCCAACTTGTACTTGTATGGACTCAAATTTGACATGCTAGGACAACACACATGCATTGATGGTATGGGAGGGTTTCTGGACTCAAACATGAGTCAAACAAACAATTTGACAATCAAACAAACAATTTGACAATCAAACAACAATCTTATAGAATAATTAATGTGAATGGGGCCAATGTTGAATTTTTCCCAATTTGTGCTTGTATGGACTGAAATTTGGCGTGGTTAGACTAGATGCATGCATTGATGGTATGGGAGGGTTGTTGGACTCAAAAATGACTCACAAAATCAATTTGACAATCAAACAACAAGCCTATAGAATAATTAATATGAATGGGGCCAATGTTGAAACTTTTTTCAATTTGTTCTTTTATGGACTGAAATTTGACATGCTAGGACAACACACATGCTTTGACGGTATGGGAGGGTTTTCAGACTCAAACATGACTCAAACAAACAATATGACAATCAAATAGTCTTTGGTTATTCTATCAAAATCCAAAAATAAGGCATGCCTACTCATGTACTTGACCCCACTTATAAATGACATGTGAATGGGGCCAACGTTTAAATTGTTGATTAAGGTTGGTTGTCATTGATGTCAACTCTTGAAGAAAGACCCATAGCACAAAGTTTTGGGTAATGGACCCAATAGTGTTTGATGTAAA
>SNQJ01S0029140.1:31685-49012 GCA_010110895.2 Picea sitchensis
TTACTCTGCAGTTATTGGATAATAATGCTTCATTGATATAGCACTTGGATTATATGGTTAAAAGGGATTAAATTGCTCTATTACTAATTCACCCCCCCTCTCAGTAATCCAGCATAATTTTTTTCAATTTGTGCTTGTATGGTGTTAGTGTCCATTAATGTTTAAATAAGGTTAGAGTCTAGTCAAGTATGTATGTGTGTTAGGGTTTTAGAGACATACCTTGGTATTTTAAATACCAAGACCTGTCTAGTCTCAGTGTGAGTGTATAGTTCTTCAGGAGATCATTTATTAAAGCTCATTCATTGGTCAAGTTTAGTTATAGACTAAGACTTGTAGTCACATGTGTAAGCCTTTGGTCATTTGAGAAAAATCAGTTTAAAGTCATATTTTCATATTCAATAGGTGTGAGGGGTCACATCATCCTATAAGATAATGAGTGGTTATGAGTAAGGTTTAGTCATAAGAATGGCATTTGAACATATGTCCATAAAGTTCCTTTCTATCATTCAAGGGTCAAATCATGTCATATGGGTCATCAAAAGAGTTTATTGGTTTTCTATGGCATGTATTAGGATTAGGATAGCTCCCTTAGTTACATATATGTTTGAAAATCATGTCCAACATGCATCTTTAGAGCCTAACAAAGATCATTCTCCATCAGAAAAAGAGGATAAAACAGTAGTAGAGCTTGAAAGCCAGTTAAAGAAGGCAAATCATGTCATTGCCTACCTGCAACAAGAGAACAAAGAAATGAAAAAAGTCATTGTTGATCATCATATGCATCAGACAAGACCATTATATGGCCTCCATATAGCAAGAAAAGGGTTAAATGTTCAAAATAGTGAAGACCAGAACTTTTGCAGCGAGCTTGCGCTACGAAAGTGTTGAAGCAACAGTTTCGCTGCAAAAGTGTACTTTATTCATAACTTTTAAACCTTGTGTATGTTTTCCATGAAATTTGGACAAGAGATGAATTAGGGTAAAATGAATAAAATCACTTAATTTCAGGTCCAAATACTTCAAGGTTTTCGAGAAACGAGCCACCGTTAACTACAACCATTTTTGGATTTTCTCGAAATCCCTAAACTAGTTTTTGCTCCAATTATTTTTGGAGAAGCATAATAATCATATTAACTTTATAAAACAAAATATGCCCAACCCAGTTCACCATTTGGGAGAAACATCAAAAGCATATTTCGCTGTGAAAGTTCTTAGTTTTTTGTAGCAAGCAATCTCCTCACGCTGCAAAAGTACACCAGTCCTCCAAATTAGCACCCAATCATCTTTCAGCTTAAGCACAAGTGTCAGATGAGCATGGAGATTCGAAGGAATAAATTTTTGTCATTTAGTTGATGTATTTAATCATGATTTGTACATATTTAGCAAGTCAAAAACCAATTCCTAGTTTTAAGCAGATTGTTTTTGGTTAGTTGTAACTTGTCTAAAGATAGAGAACCTTCATGAATTTGACTCTTTTGAGTTATTATGATATGGATTTCTATATACTGTAAGGAAAATGATGGAATAGGGGGTTGGAATGGTGTGAGAAATATCTTGGTGACTGCATGTTGTAATCGTTTTTCTAAGATTAATAGAATTTTGCCTAGATAAGAAGTACAAAATCTTTGGCCTCAAAGATTCATGTGAAGATGTTTCCTTATGTGTGTTCTCTCATGGTATATTTTCTCCTTTCCTTGTGAATTTATTTGAATGTTATATCTTATGATATTTGAGCAAGATTAGGTACTGCAAAATTCATTTACAATTTAATGCTCTGTTGTACGTGTTAAGATATTCCACCTTTTTTCCTCTGAAAAATACCTTAGACTTCATCTTAGACTGATGCTCTATTGTAGTTTGAATGTGTTCTCTATTCATCTCCCATCTACAATGGAATTTAAATTGCCTAAGGAAGTGTTTTCTATCTTCCCTTTGATCAACCTATGTTCTATTGACCAAGTATCTAGCAGATCTTTGATCTCAGATCCCGACTCCATGCCCAATGGGCATCTCACTCTGCTTTGCCACACTTTGAAATAATTCATTCATTAAGATCTATCCATTGATCCCAAATAATCAATATTTAAGATATTTATTGCATAGAGAGATCTGTCTCTGGATTGGAAGGGCTGGCTTCTGATTGTAAAGCTGGTTAGAGGTTACCTATGTGATTTTCCTCCATAGCCAAGGAAAATTACAGAGTGATAAATTATGGACTAAAATTTGACATGGTTAGACTATATGCATGCATTGATGGTATGGGAGGGTTTTTCGATGCAAACATGACTCACACAAACAATTCGAAAATCAAACAACAAGCCTATAGAATAATTAATGTGAATGGGGCCAATGTTGATTTTTTTTCAATTTGTGCTTTTATGGACTAAAATATCACATGCTAGGAAAACACACATGCATTGATGGTATGTGAGGGTTTATGGAATCAAACATGAGTCAAACAAACAATTCAACAATAAAATATTATTTGGTTATTCTATCAAAATCCAAAAATAAGGTATGCCTGTTCATGTACTTGACCCCGCTTATAACTGACATGTGGATGGGGCCAACGTTGAAAGTTTTTCAATTTGTGCTTGTATGGACTGAAATTTGACATGGTTAGACTATATGCATACAATGATAGTATGGGAGGGTTTCAAGACTCAAACATGACTAACACAATCAATTCCACAATCAAACAACAATCCTATAGAATAATTAATGTGAATGGGGCCAATGTTGAAATTTTTCCAATTTGTGCTTGTATGGACTGAAATTTGAAATGGTTAGACTAGATGCATGCATTGATGGTATGGGAGGGTTTTTGGAATAAAACATGACACACACAAATAATTTGACAATCAAACAACAAGCCTATAGAGTAATTAATGTGAATGGGGCCAATGTTGATTTTTTTCAATTTGTGCTTTTATGGACTGAAATTTGACATGCTAGGACAACACACATGGATTGATGATATGGGAGGGTTTTAAAAATCAAACATGAGTCAAAAAAACAATTCAAGAATAAAATATTCTTTGGTTATTCTATAAAAAGCCAAAAATAAGGCGTGTCTACTCATGTACTTGACCTCGCTTATAACTAACATGTGGATGGGGCCAATGTTGAAAGTTTTTCAATTTGTGCTTGTATGGAATTAAATTTGACATGGTTAGACTAGACGCATACAATGACGGTATGGGAGGGTTTCCAGAATCAAGCATGACTCACACAATCAATTCCACAATCAAACAAAAAGCCTATAGAATAATTAATGTGAATGTGGCCAATGTTGAAATTTTTTAAATTTGTGCTTGTATGGACTAAGATATGACATGGTTAGACTAGATACATGCACTGACAGTATGGGAGGGTTTTTGGACTGAAAAATGAATCACACAAACAATTTGACAATCAAACAACAAGTCTATAGAATAATTAATGTGAATGGGGCCAATGTTGAAATTTTTTCAATTTGTGCTTTTCTGGAATGAAATTTGATATGCTAGGACAACACACATGCATTGACGGTATGGGAGGATTTTTGGACTCAAACATGAGTCAAAAAAACAATTCAACAATCAAATATTCTTTGGTTATTCTATCAAAAGAAAAAAATATGGCGCACTTGTTCATGTTCTTGACCCCGCTTATAACTGACATGTGTATGGGGCCAACGTTGGAATTTTTTCAATTTGTGCTTGTATGGACTAAATTTTGACATGGTTAGACTAGACGCATACAATGACGATACGGGAGGGTTTCCTTGAAAAAAAAATTTACAATAATTACATAGAATAGTTTGTTCTTCTCCACCAGTTTCGTTTCAAAAAATAAAATTTTAATTTTATATTTTTTTATATTAAGAAAGTGAGCATTGCCATGAAATGACAAGGTTAGGAATTAGTGAGGGTTTTATGGCCTTAACACAATAAAACTAATATTTTTAGATTGTAGATCTCAGTGTGTACTATTGAAGCATATATTTTTTTCTAAAATGGGTAAAGACCATAAAATTTTTATATTTGGGATCTACATACTAGGGTCTATTTATTGTGTGTCTAGTTACTTTAGTGATAGATTTGTGTAACCTATTAAAAAATGATGTGAAAAATGACTGTATTGAAATAGATCCATAAAAATGAAGGTTTCATTGTTTTTTTAGCCCAAACCATTAAGGCCTATGTAGAAGCTAAATCCCAAGCAACCAAGTAAGCTAAATCCCAAGAAACTAAGTATGCGAACAAGTTGGTGAGGTGAGGAGCCCAAAAATTAATTTCAAATAAAGAACATACATTAAATGAATTTCAAATAAAGCACATGCATTATAGAACATGCACACACTTTAGAAACATGTACATATTAATAACATGTGTTTTTAGTTTCACATTAAAAAATATTATCTTACAAATTTTTCTATAGGTTTTTACTTCTAGATTTATTTTTTATGTTCTTTACCCAGTTAGAAAGGTCTATTTTTTCCATAAGTTTTTCTACTATTTATCAAATTTTTAGGATAATGGGAATGATTTAGGAACTTACATAAAATGATATCTGATGAAAGATGTAGTAGTTTTTTGCACATATTCACACATTTGTGTTGAGATAAACCTCAGTAAAGATCTTTTAAACAAAAAAATTCACATGGAAGAATTTTAAATACACACATGTCTTGGATTATGAGAACATATCATTGAAGTGTAGGATATGTCATATTCGAAGACATTTACAAGCCATTTTTTCCCATGTTCGAGTTCATCCTCATAGGAAAAAAGGAACCAAATAAAAACCAAAGAGATGGAATTTTATAGAGAATTCAAGGTCAGATACCGACCTTGATCAAAATTAGGTAAATTGTGTCCCAAAAGTACCAATTGGGGAATCCACTCCTTTCTCAAGGGATAAAGTAGAATATTTGGATATAAGACTCTCCTCCTTGAGGGAGGTCGTGATATCTAACACTCCTCTAGGTGGAACAAAAATACATCATGAAACTAATACATTAAATTAAGATAAAGAACTAGTTCTTTCTAAGAACTCTAACCTCCCACCTTCCAAATAACATTTAGTTATCATGGATCCATTTTTAGAGGGGTGGAAAGAAGTTAAAATGAATAAGAGGAAAAGGAAAATCTCAAGGATTATTTTATAAAGGGAAAGAAATGAAATGTACATTACTAATGTGACTTTAACCGTGCGGAAGTGCAGTATGCACATATACTTGATTTTAATTATATTGTTCTTTGAGCACTTAAAGAATGTGATTTTCATTCTATAATAGAATAGAAATTGCAGTGAGTTCATCTTATGAATTTTGTTGTGTTTCTATACAAATAATTTATTATTTTTAGAATAAGAGAAAATGAATCTCTAAGCCATGATCGATATCTCAAACCACCACATAGTCCCTCTAATGGATATAGTTGGCATCCAATCGTAATATGGGTTCTCTCATGAGGTTTTTCACATGAGGGATGGGTTCTAGGGAGTTGACTATTGTAAGGGAAGGAAAAAAAGGAAATTGAGTTCCAAATGAAGCTTATAGAACAAGGCTTCAAACCACCACATGGCCCCTCTAAAGGAGATATTTATCCTTCAAGTGGAATATGGTTGCTATTATAATGCCTTGGACAATAGGGATGGATCTAAAGGCCTTGATAATGGTCAGGGAGGCCCATAGGACCTAGATGAATATTCTAGAGACCAATGGCCATGCACAAGGTTACAAACCATAAAACATGCCCTCTATAGGAGGTCAATATCCTTAGAGTGGGATATGGGTGCCATTAAAATATTTTTTGCATGACAGGTGGGTCTCATAGCATGGTTCGTGGATAAATATAGGGAATTATTCCCTAAATTAATATTATTGATCTAATGTCCCACAATCAAGGCCTTAAAACACAACATAGACCCTTTAAAGTGGACCTTTGGGATATAAGTGGGATATGGGTGTGATTAGGATTTTTTTTCATAGTAAGGATGGATCTCAGAGCCTTGACCATAATCAAGGGAGGTAAGTAAGGGAATTACACCATAAATGGATATCTAAGGCTCATTATCCATGAACATGAACTCAAACCACAACAAAGACACTTTAGAGGTAACTCTTTTCCTCTAAGAAGAATGTGGGTACTATTATAGGTTCTTATGCATAGGGGATGGGTGTCTTAAGGCACTTTCTATGGTCAAGTGGGGGTAATAAATCATGCATATCAACCATATACCATGTGCCAATGTTGAAATTTTTTCAATTTGTGTTTGTTTCCTAAACTCATTTCCATCAAGTGCGTGACGAATGAGCTCTTGACCATTGCCATCAATGACAACACTTTGATGAAATGTGTGTTATATTTTAACATATGCACAATGCCCCATCTCTTCCCCATGAAATAAGTAAAATAACGTTAAAAGTAGTGGTATATCACTTGCGTTGAAAACGACTCCCACTTATTCTACACCTCTCAAGTCATTTCACAAAGTTGGACTAGAGTCAGGCTCAAGAAGGTCTTTTTTCCTTGCTAATTATGCCAAGCATATTCCCTTGGTTGTGGTTTCTCTAGATAGTGGACAATTGGAATCTCATTAATTCATTCATGCGCATCACTAATTAGATGACAAGGAATATGGATACCTTAAGAGAGACATATTTACTCTCACCCTTTACCCACACTTGGTTGAATTTATTCACTTCGACAGCAGAGCACTGGGCATAAATCGCATTGTGTTAGCATCTGCAGGGACCATCACAATGATTTGTTTTAATTAAACAATCATATTCCCCTTGTCCATACTATTTTTGACAATCTTAATTATATATATGTATTATATTATATTATATTATATATATTAATTAAATTAAAAACTAAAAATAATAAAACATTAAAAAAAATAAAAAATAAAACCAAAAAACAATACAAATATGAAACAAAAAATCATGCCTGCACCAAGAAAGTAGCCACAAAAAATTAGGGTGATAGCATGCCCATACAACATAGAAAAACCCTGCCAACAAGCATAACAATGAATTAGGGTGATATTGTGCCCATATAGCAGAGAAAAACCCTGCCAGCAAACATAGCAACAAATTAGGGTGATATCATTCCCATATAGCAGAGTAAAACCCTTCCCATTCCAAGACTAGGCACCCATCTAGCAGAGAAAATCCATCCCATTCCAAGAATAGGGGCATGAGTGCAACCCGATTTGGTCAAACTCGTGTATAAGTGGAGACATCCACATAGATAGAGGATCCCTATTCGACCAAACTCGTGAAGCAGTGGAGATATTCAGGGGTCTCAGCTTCCATTTGGACATTGAAAAAGGTAGAGGATCCCTATCCAGCCAAACTCGTGGAGTAGAGATATGCACATGTTGACAACATGCCTCAGAAATCGATAATGTCTCTCCTCTTGCTGCTAAAAATGGTTGAAAATGTCATTAATTGGTATTGTTTCCATTCATGGACTTTTATGTTGTCATATAGTCAAGAAAACAAAGTCTCGTTTGTTGGAAACACATGGTAACTTTCCATAAGCAAAACTATGTTCCTTTCATTTCAGAGATTGTGTGGTTGTCTCCCTCCTTTGGGGGTTATATAGTTATTTTCCTTGGATGATGAAAGTATTGGTGATGCCATTGCCTTTGGATTTTACCACGCTGATGGTGGTGGGCCTCTTCCTTGACTTGGATATGGCACAAGATATTATAGTAGTATAGTATTATGGAATAGGATCAATAAAAAATGAACTAGGTCAAATTTGTTTCCTACTCCTGCCAATGGGTAGCCCAACTTCATCATACTTTTTCCTTTGTGATATGCTAGTTATGAGAGTAATAATATTTATTTATGGCAGCACTTCCAATCCCCAGTTTTCTTACAAGAATATGTTGGAAATTTCCTCGCCCAAAACAATATAAAGAGATCCTTCAAACCCACCCAATAATCCATTTTCTTTATGCAAACATGTTGATTAGGACTAAATATTGATGCCATATCATGCTCCTTCATCTCAACCTTTGATTGCTTGTAACAGACCTGGCAAAATGCTCACTAATTGTTTTTCCACTTTTTGTAAATTTTTGAAAAATGTACATTGTCCATGCAATGTTTTGGTTAGTAGGTGAAAATTAAACTAGGCACATGCTATAATATGTTCTATGACCTTTTCCATCCCCAAAAATCATGTATTCCTTTGTTTTGTGTTTCCTATTGAAACATTGTAAGCTAAGAGGGAAACAAATGTCCTTATAACCAACCATTCAAGGTAAATTGAAACTTGAAACTAATCTAGAAAACAAATAAATACTACCTACTTAAGGTAATTGGTGAAAATGGACTAGCTAGGTAAAGTGTTACTATAAGTGTAACCATGTAAGAACTTTATTGATCAACTGGACCTCATGCATGTATTTGATTGACAAGATATGAATGTCTATGGATGAAAAGGGAAGCAAGGCTATGGATGACCATGACAAAACATCAGAAGGAAGTGTATACTTGCAATCTATAAATAATTCCCATGAGAGGCAAAGGACATTTAAGGCCTTAACTAGAATAGACTTTGACCAAGACTAACAAAAGGAGTAAAATGGACTACAATAAGAAGTGAACACACTAATTTTCCATTTTTTCTCCATTGTGTTTCTTTTTGGAATGTCTCCCCCATATCATCTTCAATAGTATTAACATATTTTGGGGCATTTGAAAACGATGTCAAATGCAAAAAATGAATCGGAATGTTTCTTTGATACCAAATTTCCCAATTCCTCTAACTACTTGGAAGTAACATCAAAGAACTCATTATTTTCATCCTCACTATTATTGATGTTAGAGTATTCAAAATTTTCATATTCTGACAAATGAAAACAACTAATATCTTGGAAGTCTTCAACTTGATGACAACACTCTTTTTCTTCTTTCTCAATATTGCTCGGAAAATTGAAATTCCAAAACTAAAAACTTGTATCTCTTTCATGTTGATTCTTAACTACCAAGTCAATAATATGCATATGAATGTTTCCATTGTGATACGAAGGGAAAACCAACAAAGCACCCCCCTTGTGAATTAAGAGATGGTTTTCTCATTCTTCATGTCAAAATTTAAAACATGGCTCAATGAATTCTAAAAAAGGATTATGATTGGTAGCACCATCATCCATATGAAGAGTAAACCCAAAACATTATTCTTCAATATCATAACCTATATGTTAAATATCACCATCTCTTTGATCTCCATTATCTTGTTCCCAATCATAAAAAAACATTAGAAGAAGAAAATGGTTCATGGATGGCATTGTTAATGTCAGATTCTTCTTTCAAGTGATGAACTTGGGATAATTTTTCAACCATATCATTATCATCATAGTCGATACATATATGTTCGTGGCTAGAAAAATTTGCAAATGTAGATTTCATATGCTTCCTGGGAAAGACATCACAACTCTTTTGTATCTCAACAAAAATATTTTCTACAACAACTTTTAATTGATAAGTACCCAAACCAAAGTAATCATTACTTATTTGTATGAAGATCCCATCAGAATTAGTCAAATGATATGTTGGACCCATGATACTTTCAATAAGAAAAGGTGCTTCTACATTCATGAAGACCTCTAATTAATCAAAGGTTGGTTTTTCATGATTACGCATCTAGTAGGTGAAAGCAATTCCTTGAAACACAAATTTTTCGTTTGAGAGGGCAATGCATGATCTGATTTTTCATTATTCTCGATATCTTGTAACATCATAGTGATTTCATTTAAAAGATAATAGTTTTCATTGTTAGAAGTAAGATAAAAACATTATTGTTTACACCTTCCCTCCTTGGTATCATGTGACTGATATCCAAGAACTATGATTGATGTAATCATATTTATTTCCAATTCTAATGCATCATCAAGTATTTCAGCAATATCTAAAGATTTATTTTATTCGAAAAATAGGTAAAATTTGAATGATGAGCAACTGTATATATCATCATGGAAGCAACTTATAAAGATATCACATCCTCATGAATTATGAAATATGACTTATAAAATCTATGATTGAAATCTTTCACTCATTCTCCATTTGAGTTAAAATCCTTCAACAAACAATATTATTTTGTATTACCACCCCAATGATGCAAGAAACACTCAAGGAATCTCTGCTAGGTTGAAATGAAATTTGTCGTCAAGTTCCTAAACCATGCTCTAGCATCTTCTTCCAAAGAGTGTAGAAACTTCAACATAAATACGTCACCATGTTAAAAAACAAGATAATATACATAATATTGGAAAGAAACAATGTGGTCTTTAGTCACAATACCATTATCCCCATTAAACTTATGGAAGTCTTCCATATATTTCCTATGCAAGTGTAGATTAGGCATAATTAAAGATTCATATATTGTTTCTACCTTGGGATTGATAGAATAACTTTGAATGGTAGCTATCTTGGGAGGATATGTTACAAGTTTTAGTGGGAGACTTAGAGAGAAGGACATATTATGAATGAAACTTCCTCTAAAATGATTCAATGGGTATTCAACTAATCCCACTAAAGCTAAGTGATAGGGAATATGATTTGAGTGAAACATAAATCTTTCTCTCAACTATTTTTAAGAAAATACAAAGTTTGGAGCTTAAATTCTTACCTTGAAAATAAATTCCACCTTGAGGGTGAATATTGTAAGGATGTGCAATAAAATTGAGTTTGTTTCAACTTTATGGTAGGAATGTGGAATTTCCAATGAGTTAAAATATGTAGAAATATCTTCAACATTGGACACAATTATCTTTGAGAACATAGTGGAGTTTCCATGTCAAGCATATACTATTTTTCGATGTTGGAGCATGATAAATTGGACTCTCTCCAACTATGACTAATTAACTCATCATAAATTGGGTCAACAAACCTCAAAATAATGAAAACTATGGGTTTGATAATTGTGTCAAATAGGTGCATCTTTGAGGGTATGTCATGAAAGTTTACAAGGACAAATTGTCACACAAGCCCAAAAATTGTACCCCTTACTAATCCAACAATGAGAAGCATGCCTCAGGTTGAATATAGGACTTCTAAATTGGACCCCTAGGTATGTACATGTAGTGGATATCTTATAAATAATCTTTCTATTCCCTAACCAAAACGAGGGGAAGGCTTTTGCTTAAACACTATAAATTGTTTTTCATGTTAATGGAGAAGCCATCATTCCTTGAAAACATTGTTGGAGATATTTTATATGTTCATGGAATTAGTTATAGAATGTTTTCTTTGTTGTTATTATGCATTTGAATGTTGAAAGGTTTGATTCTCTATTGTTTGATTTTCCTTCTTGAATGTTGCAAGGTTTGATTTACCATTAGACAATGAGGATAACTTACAAAATTAGGAAAGCTTTTCCCCGAGTACCTTCTCCTCAAAATCATGAAAATAACTCAATGAATCCTTTGTCAAAAAATAAAAGAGTATGTATATTTGATTATATTGATAACCTAAATGGTAGCAATCTACAAAATAGTATTGTACAAGATATTTTCTACAACCAACATACTCTATTCAAGTATTTCACAATAGAAAATGAACTTAACATGTGAACAAGGAACAAATATGATTACATACTCTCTTATCAATCCTTCTGTAATGGGACAAAATAATCTATGAATACTTTCCCCACACATTTATATGGCATTAGTACACCTAGTTTGAGAATGAATAATATGGTATACCTAAAGGAAGAAGTAATACCACTTGGGGAAATTGATGAAAGAGATATTGATGTACATGATAATTATCTACAATAATTGAATCCTAAAGTGTATCATATATTACAAGAATTGGACCAACTCTATGTTGTGGCCTCTTGGGATGAGTTGGACCAACTCTATGTTTTGGCCTCTTGGATTCTACCTTTTGGGATGATTTGGACCAAATATATGTTGTGGCCTCTTGTTGGATCCCTAAAACACTCTACATCCAAAATACTTAGCTCACTAACTTATCTTCTCATTTTATTGAGTGTAGGTACCACCAAATAGGTACCTGTTAGATATATCTTCCTCAACTTGGGATCAAGATATACTAGGAGAGGTCAAAAGTGTGATGTATTGTACTAGATCTAACAGTTCTAGATCAACTAGAGCTGAAAAGGTAAGGAGAAAATTTTGTAGATGCATGAAATTTTTTATTGTCGAAGGAGGGGTATGTGATTATGGTGACGAGAGCATAGGTGACATTGAGTTTCCCTTGAGGTATAGACATCTAGTGAAACGATGAGTACCTAAGGAGCTACCTCAATTGGACACATATTTCTTCATCAATGGGAGGATGTATAGCATTGCTCCATCATCCTTACATGGATTGGAGCTATTTTCCATGGATGGAATAAAGGTCAAATATTCTAAAAATACAATCATTCGTTGATGTTGTTTTGATATACGCGAAGTATGTGGAGATACAGAGTTGTTGCAAATTATATACAACTAGTAGACAACAATCAAAACAAAGGGGAGACTATGTATATTGATGGAAGGCCAAAAGCTTTTAGAAACATTACGGGCTTTATAAATAGTACACGACCAGGGACAACAACTAAGAAACCAAATTGCATATTTGAGGGGCGTGAAGGAAATCATGTATTTGTATGTGCAACAAAATCAATAGTTGTAGGTGAAGAGTTGTTGATCAATTACAATTTGAATTGAATATATGGAGGGGATGCTACTATAGGGGTACATATCTTATATACCATTTAACTAAACCTTTGATCAATCACTCTTACTATTTATTTATTTTCATTAATTATTGTATATACCATTTAACTGAACCATTTGCATGATTGTCTTGCTTCTTGTATTGTGGCAAAGTGATCATGCCCAAATGCCTGCATGGTCTGGAGGCAGCTCCGAATAGGTAAACTTCGATGTAATAACAATTATTTTATTATATAATAGTTGTTAATATGATTACAATATATAATTTTTTTTAATGTTACAATTATTTTCTTAAATTTTATTTATTGATTTATCGTATCAGGGTGACCGTGGAAAGTCACTTGCAGTTACATCCGTCAGGGCTAACTGTGGAAATTCACCTGCAACTACATCCATCCAGGGTGGCCATGGAAAGTCACATGATGTGTTGCATAAGGTAAATGTTAATAGTAACTAAATATGATTACAATAAGTAAAAAATTTTAATGTTAAAATTAATTTCCTTAATTTTATTGTTTGATGTTTGTAGTCCACACTCGATGTGGATGATGAGGTGTTTGAGAAAGAAATATTTTATTCGACAAACCCAATGGAAACTGTTAGGAAGGACCTGAAAAGGGAAAACATAGAATTACTTGGTTTGATTAGCAAAAGACCCATGACGGAGGAGATCAGTGCAAGAATTAATGAGTTGAAAGCTCAAATACATTCTTATGGGGTAAGTGGCATCTTTACATAATTTTATCAGCTATGAAATATATTCATTAATGATTTTTAGTTTTATATTTTTTATATGATCTAATAAAGTCAAGTATTATTTTTGTAGGAGTTTTTAAAACCTAAGAATGGACAACCTACAAAGACCGTTATTGGTAGTAGTGATGCTCTAGTGCGACCACAACATCGACATATCATACCAATGAGGATTTTTTACTCTCCTGAGGTTAGCCTCTAATCAAATGATGAGAATATTGATTTTGAGCAACATGACATGCCCAAGCAGGTCCATACAGATATTGTGACTCCACATGATGTTGGAGATGAACCTAGTGTCGATTGCCAGGAGGATTATCCTGGAGAAGCATGGGTGAAAGGCATAGGAACACTAGATATCACCTTTCTGGTGGATGACAATTGTGTTCCAATAAAGATACAAAATATTGCAGGTATTTATTAATTAATTGATTGATTTTTATCATGTAATTGAAAAGCACATATGTTGAAATTATTTTAAATTAATGATCATAATGTTTTTGCAGGAAATAATGTATTCTATAGGAACTTGAATGACAAGGCATTGTAGATTTTTGGCCCCACCATTTGCACAAGGTGGAATGGCCAAGATAGAAATTTGAAAGATGAATTGATAAGCCATATGGTAACTTGTTTGGAAATACATTCAACAAAATGGTGGTCACTCATTTAGCTAGCGAGAGTTTGAAATATACGAGGGCCCAATATAGGCAAATATTGGAAGAAAACCTCAAGTATGAGTTCCCTCCCATGGTTTAGTAGAAAGAGTGGAAGGCACTGATAGAGGATGCAAAGGATATTTTTCTAAAAAGACAATGAAAAGAACCACGACCTAGTAAAGCAAGGTACAACACATATCATATTTTTAGTGAAATATGCTCAATTTTATTTATTTATTTTTTAAATAACAATTGCGACATCTAACATATTTTAAAATTTTCATAGGCTACCCTACGACTCCAAAGAAACAAAGGCTAGAATGGAAAAGCATGGGAAACATAAACTGGGCCAGGGTGGCTACAAAAAACTCCGAGCCTGAATTGTAAGAATTAAATGATTAATTGTGGAGATTATTTATTTAACAGTAGAAAACAAATAATTGTTTTATTACAAGCAATTTTAATGATGTTATGCATTACAGGGAAATATGTTCAAATCCACTGCCACCGAGGAAGACCTAAATCTTGGCTTCAAGTTTGATTTTCAAAGTGTGGTTGAATATCGAAAAATCTTGGGGAAGACGCCAATATCCCCAATTATTCAAATGTAGGTAAATAAAATCAATAACGCCATCATTGTAGTATACTTGTAAAATCTATTCATGATTTATTATATCACCAATGAATAAATTTTTATGTTTGTTTTAAGAAGGAGAGAAACCGATGCAGTGAGGGTAGCGGTACTCAACAAATACCAGTTGATAGTGGGGAGCTTGGCATAACAAATACATGATATTAGAGAGAATACTACCCATTTGGGTATGTATGCTTTAGAAATAGAAGTATCTATTATGATTATAGATATTTATTTGTTAACGTGTACTTATAAAGTTTCTTCTTTCAATGGAAGAGCATGTAGCTCATGAGGTTGAACTGCAAGAGGAACAAACAACGCAAGCAATGAACACACCAGTTGCCACAACTAGAGAGACATGTAAAGAGCAATGTTGTAATTTTATTTTAAATAATGAAATAGTTCTTTCAATAATATTTTACAATATCAATATGATTGTTTTCGTTGTTGTAGTTGACGCCCATTTGTAGTTGCCTTCATTCCTTGCTCATCGACATACAAGAATTATGGTACACGAGGGCATGGAAACACAATCAACACAACTAGGATAGGGCACAAGAAATACATTTCCAGATGAGGATGATGATATCCCACTTGTGGGTTCTTTTAGAAAAAAACCAAAAACAAAAAATAATTGATTGTATAAATTTATGACTTGTATTTTGATGACTATCGTTAGTAATATGAATGAATTTTTATATGACTTGTCTCCTTATGCATGAATGTTTATATGTCTTGATGACTTTCCTACTTATGCATGAATGTTTATATGTTTTCTATGTAAAATAAATCATTTATTAGGAATGGCGAATTGAGAGAGATGTGTGGGGGGGAGGGGGTGGGGGGGATATGAGCTTCCACCTTCACGTGGTTGGCCCTGTTTAGTAGAGAATAACCTATTCTCGAAACAAAGAGAAGTTCATTAAGGTATTCCACGTTAGTATTTCTAGATTCTTTTACATGTTTAAATACATGTTTATTTGCTTATATATTATTTACTCATATACAAATTCTGTCTTTGATGATTTCTGTAGGTCTTGTCGATGGAAATGAAACTCGTGGAAAACTCTTAGTAGGTTGTATGGGAATATGGAAATGGTGAAAGGACATTGATAAGGTAAGGGTTTTAATGTGTTTTTTATAGTCTAGTTAGCCCATTGGTTATATTCTATTAGTAATTGATAATTGGGCACCTATTTTATAGTTTCATGTTTTTTATAGTCTTTTACATTAGATCATAGTCATATTGGGGGCACATATTTTATACATGCATTAGATATTTGGATGAGAAGAAAGTTGCAGGATAAGAATAAAACATAAATTGTAATCAATGAGACTAATTGAATACCATCATATAGTCTTTTTTCTTCACACTCATCCAAGTTACAAGAATTGATCACCTACCTTGTCATCATAGTCTATGTGTAGAATTTTAGATAGGGGTGCCCATCAATTTCTCCCAAGATGGAAAAAATTGAAGGGTGGTTGTTGCAGCCACAACACAATCTACTTTTTAGTGGTGGTGCAACTACTATCTATTTAATATGTTGAGAGAAAAACCTACCATGAGAAAACATGCAAAAAGAAAAAAATATTCCCCTTGGCCCAAGAAAGTGTTTTGGTGACACTTGTAATGCTCGTTAGTGGATGAAATATATACTTTAGAATGTACAGTAAACTATAAATACAATAAACCCCAAGATTGTAGAGAAAACACTTAAGGTAGGGTAACACCATCAATTACTCTTCTTGCAATGAATCATTCCATAAGCTATGCTTGTTACAATGCAAACCCCAACATGCTTAATGCAATGCTATTCCTGTTTATATATACTCTCTCGCAAATATTTATAGGGGCATAAGCCAACTGTTATAACCTTATAATTTATAGGATCAACTGATGACTGGAAATTTATTCCTTTACTGTATTTTGGGATGCAAATAATGTTTTATTCTACAAATGATTTGCAAAGAAAAAGAAAAAGAAAAAAGAAAGAAAAGAAAGAAAAAAGAAAGAAAAGAAAAAAAGAAAGAAAAGAAAAGAAAAGAATAAAAGAGGGCATAAAAGAAAAAGGGATAAGGCCCCATGCAATAATAATTACTTGATCCATATAGTTTAATCATGGTTAAGTCTTTGTGAATTTATACTGATAGGATTAGTGAATAAAACTTAGCTAAACTGTTTAATCTTAGCCAAGTAGATAGGTTAGTCAGTGAATAAATTTGATCAAACTGTTTAAACTTGATCAAATAGCCCTAGGATAGAGTAAGTTTTAGCCTAACAATCTAATTTGGGTTAAATGTGTTAGGTAAATAGGTTAGAACATAGATTAGCTAGCTTTCCTTCAATAAAACAAGCATGATGTTGGTTGAAATTCTTTGTTTGATGTTAGAAGGTTGTGTTCTAACCCTTTGGTGGAAAAAAATGAAAAGAAACAGTGCAAAAAACCCACAAAATGTCATTATCCTAAGTTCACTAGAAAATGTGTTGCACGCTCCATGATTAAAGGGTGCGCTGAGATCAACGGCTGAGCAAACAACACTCAAATCTACGGTCGACAAGAGATTCTGGACCCCCCGGACCG
>SNQJ01S0029140.1:80041-92031 GCA_010110895.2 Picea sitchensis
CCAAAGTGGCCAAGAAGGGTAACTGTCGATTCACTTGCGGGTACTGGTGGCTTTGGGGAGGAAGCCCCGTCGGCAAACCAGTAGGACCATAGGTAGTCTGCATATAATGTGAAGACCCAGGTAGATTCGGTGGTGGTTGGAGAGGATACTAGCTCATGGGATTGTATCCTGGAACAGGGACGTGAGTTTGAGCATTCGAGCCCCAAATAGGATTAAACAAACCTGGATATGGTTGGCACACACTAGGGGGTATTACGGACGCAGTTGGAAACTGTTGCCCCCCAGTCGAATGAGGAGGAAGTTGTATCAGATGATTCCAATACTGGGCCAAGGACGGAGGTATGTTTTGTCCATAAGGTGGGGTCGGTCCTCCTATCGAAGGTAGTGTTCCAATTGGGGACAGTGTTCCAATTGGGGGTTGTGTTCCAATTGGGAATTGCATTCCAACAGGAATTTGCCCACTGAGAGGGGGTTGAGTCATACCACCTTGGTGAAATTGTCCACCAATGTGAATCTGGTAATTTGGTGTGAATGACGGAATAGTGACACTAGGATTAAGACTTCCAGTAGAAGACGAGGAAGGCCCTCCAAAAGGAAATTGAGGGAGTGTCAGAATAAAATCGGGAAGGGAGTGCCCAGAAGAAGAAGGACCACCAAGAGAGCCGGATGGGGTTTTTGTAGGAGTGGGAATGGAAGCATTCAACACATGGTATCCAGGTGGTAGTGTTGGGGTGATGTTGGGCGTTTGCGGTGTGTTGATGGGAGCGAGACTAACCACGGTAAACCCGGTGTGAACACTCGCAGTATCTGTGTGATGGTACATTTCAATAGGGATGGTCAAGACATGGTCATATCGTGGGGCGTCTATACCAATAAAGTGATAGGCAGTAGTAAACGGTATTGCCTCTGGACTAGATATTTCAGAAATCACAGGTGGGGTGATTTCGGAAATCACAGGTGAGCCTGGACCAAAAAGGTCCCGTCTAAAAACACCCATAGACCAAAAAAGATCTTGGCCTTCGATGCCTGGAAAGGGTCCAACCGGTGATCTAGAATACGTAACAACTATGTCTCCGGAAGAATTCAGTCGCATAAATGGTCGCTCAGAATCAGGGTGAATTTGAAAGTCCTCTCGAGTATTGGTGATTCGGAAATGTTCGAGAGAGTCACTTCATTCCACTTGTGGCGTGGTGACGTATGGGACTTCACTCCGCTGAGGAGAGCCCTCAGTTGAACTTGTAGGCAAGGGTTGAGAACCTTCCAGATGCTCTAGAGATAAACCCTGCATTCTATGTGAATGACATGGAGGAGCTATTATGAATGAGTGACAAACTTACGAAGAAAATCGTATAGTTAAATTTGGTAAACAACAACACGCGCTAGTAAACAAAATCTAGGAAACAATATCAAGCAAACATGACCTTCTAATTCCAAAGCCACGAGTTGGTGATGGAATCCAACGTCGCAACAACGAGATGAGAAGGGGCTGGGCTAGAGTGGAAAAGTTACATTGACGACCTGCTTAACGGACTTACACCCTGGTGCAAGCTCCCACACATAATCGTGGGTATACCCTCCAAGGAGCCCAAGTGAGTTTGGTCAACGTCGATTCCAGGTACCGTGAAGACTTTCACCTTCACAGTCACCTCGTGTAAGACTTTCCCCTTCATAATCACCTCATAACTTAGGGAAAGAGTCATGTCCTGTCCTGTTTTGTTCTAGATCCAGGTGGATCTAGGGAGATCTTTTAGTGTCTGCACCTACCGATTAGTCCGATAACAAAATTGGTGACTCCACTAGGGATATAACCCGTTTTCTTTGTGGTTTTTGGTATTTTTCCTTTGCCATTTTTTCTTGCCTTACCTTTCTCCATTCATATACATCTTTGAGTCTTCAGGATACCCTGATAGACCCTCTGGGTCCAGAAAGAACAATTGGCGACTCCACCGAGGATATAAGCTGTTTTCTTTGTGGTTTTTGGTATTTTTCCTTGTCCATTTGTTCTTTCCTTACCTTTCTCCATTCATATCAATCTCTGAGTCTTCAGGATACCCTGATAAACCCTCTGGGTCCAGAGGCCTCTTCAAATTTTGTGTCTTTTTCCAAAAATTTGATTAGTTTCAGGCATTCTTGCACTGCACTCCACAGTGGCCTGTGAGAATCTATTGAGTTCGCACCCTACTTTTAGGTTCAGTGCGAGGTTCTCGCACTCTGCTCAAAGCTCACCTGCGAGAATGACCCATTCTCGCACTATGTAATACTCTCAGCCTGCGAACCCTCTTTTCAAAATTTTGGATTTGAATTTTTTGCATCCTCAACTGCCCAGATCAGTATAGGTGCCTAAAAAGAGTTTCTTGGATCATTGGTTGATGTTTTTTTTGTCTTCATTTTTGTGCATGAACAGTCTTAGGATTTCAAAGGCTTTTCCTGTCCATTTTTCTTGACTTTCATTTCTTGACTTTTCTCGGCAAAGATATACTCTTTGATTTCGGAATATGAGTGTGCTTGTTTGGTTAAGAATTGGTGATCGGTTGAAAGTTGAGCTTCGTTGTCTTTATCATTTGCTCATTATTTGAAAGATCCTTTTTCTCATGCAATTGAAAAGGCTAGTTTTTTCTGCTTGTTATTTTTGTTTCCATTGAAAGATTGGTTTGGGTTGTCTATTGCTTGTTCATTAGTTTTTGGTTTTCTTCACTCTCACCATATGGTGTAGGTCCTTTTTGAAAAGTGAACAACGTTTTTCTTTCAAAAGCATTTTCTTCTTCGAAAGTATTGAAAATCAATTGTTGAAATTATTGAAAAAGAAGCGATAGAAAATTGTTATTGATGCATGATTTGTTGCAATTGCATTTTAAAGGAAATTATGTCTTGTAGTTCAAGTTTGATCTGGAAAACTTCTCTTTCCCTCCGATAAATAGGATTCATTGAACGAAAATTGATATATTTCATTCTCATCCATGCATCGTTGGGTCAGAATCTCATACAACATCAGTTTCATCTTCGCTTCCTTTGAGTAACAACAACTCTTAATAACACTACGTAAGTGTAAAATTTAACTAGTAACTCTTTTCTAGGGCTCTATTACACCAACATTTAGCTAGGCTAGCGCTTTGGAATAGGAAGAGAGATACACTCTCCAAAGCACAAAACACACAATAGCATCTTGTGTTAAGGAGTATTAAATTCCATTTGCAACATCTAGTCCTGGGACGCCCTTCTCACACAAGGGTCAAACACGAGGTCGCATTGATATTGACAGAGTTACTCATCCTGCTTTGTTGATATCGGTGTAGATATTGCATGTATTACGGGGATCACTTGGAGGTATACCCACAATGATGAGTGGAAGCCTTTTGAGTTGATTTCGGGCTAGATACCCTGCCCTTGCGTGTGNTCTGCTTGTTATTTTTGTTTCCATTGAAAGATTGGTTTGGGTTGTCTATTGCTTGTTCATTAGTTTTTGGTTTTCTTCACTCTCACCATATGGTGTAGGTCCTTTTTGAAAAGTGAACAACGTTTTTCTTTCAAAAGCATTTTCTTCTTCGAAAGTATTGAAAATCAATTGTTGAAATTATTGAAAAAGAAGCGATAGAAAATTGTTATTGATGCATGATTTGTTGCAATTGCATTTTAAAGGAAATTATGTCTTGTAGTTCAAGTTTGATCTGGAAAACTTCTCTTTCCCTCCGATAAATAGGATTCATTGAACGAAAATTGATATATTTCATTCTCATCCATGCATCGTTGGGTCAGAATCTCATACAACATCAGTTTCATCTTCGCTTCCTTTGAGTAACAACAACTCTTAATAACACTACGTAAGTGTAAAATTTAACTAGTAACTCTTTTCTAGGGCTCTATTACACCAACATTTAGCTAGGCTAGCGCTTTGGAATAGGAAGAGAGATACACTCTCCAAAGCACAAAACACACAATAGCATCTTGTGTTAAGGAGTATTAAATTCCATTTGCAACATCTAGTCCTGGGACGCCCTTCTCACACAAGGGTCAAACACGAGGTCGCATTGATATTGACAGAGTTACTCATCCTGCTTTGTTGATATCGGTGTAGATATTGCATGTATTACGGGGATCACTTGGAGGTATACCCACAATGATGAGTGGAAGCCTTTTGAGTTGATTTCGGGCTAGATACCCTGCCCTTGCGTGTGGATCGGACTGTCGACTGTCCCCCCAGGATTTATTGTTGTTGGTGGTAACCTCAGTGTCTTCTCTTTCTAGGTTCTTACACGAGGTGACTGTGAAGGGGAAAGTCTTCACGGTACCTGGAATCGACGTTGACCAAACTCACGCGGGCTCCTTGGAGGGTATACACACGATTATGTGTGGGAGCTTGCACTAGGGTGTAAGTCCGTTAAGTAGGTCGTCAGCGTAACTTTTCCGCTCTAGTCCAGCCCCTTTTCGTCTCATTGTTGCGACGTTGGATTTCATCACCAACTCGTGTCTTTGGAATTAGAAGGTCCTATTTTCTTGGTATTGTTTCCTAGATTTTGTTTACTAGTGCGTTTTGTTGTTTACCAAAGTTAACTATACGATTTTCTTCGTAAGTTTGTCACTCGTTCATAATAGCTCCTCCACGTCGTTCATGTAGAATGCAGGGTTTATCTCCAGAGCATCTGGAAGGTTCTCAACCCTTCCCTACAAGTTCACTTGAGGGCTCTCCTCAGCGGAGTGAAGTCCCAGACGTCACCACGCCACAAGTGGAACAAAGTGACTCTCTCGAACATTTCTGAATCACCAATACTCGAGAGGACTTTCAACTTCACTCTGATTCTGAGTGACCGTTTATGCGACTGAATTCTTTCAGAGACTTAGTTGTTACGTCTTCTAGATCATCGGTTGGACCCTTTCCAGGCATCGAAGGCCAAGATATTTTTTGTTCTACGGGTGTTTTTAGACGGGACCTTTTTGGTCCAGGCTCACCTGTTATTTCTAAAATCTCTAGTCTAGAGACAATACCATTTACTATCGCCTATCACTTTCTTGGTATAGACGCCCCGCGATCTGAACACGTCTTGACCATCCCTGTCGAAATGACCCATCACACAGATACTATGAGTGTTCACACCAGGTTTACCGCGGTTAGTCTCGCTCCCATCAACACACCTCGAACGCCCAACGTCACCCCAACACTACCACCTGGATACCGTGCATTGAATGCTTCCATTCCCACTCCTATCCAAACCCCATCGGGCTCTCCTAGTGGTCCTTCTTCTTCTGGGCACTCTCTTCCTGGTTTTATTCCGACACTCCCTCAATTTCCTATTGGAGGACCTTCCTCGTCTTCTACTGGCGGTCTTAATCCTTGTGGCACTATTTCGTCACTCACACAAAATTACCAGATTCCCGTTGGTGGACAATTTCACCAAGGTGGTATGAATCAACCCCCTCTCAGCGGGAAAATTCCTATTGTAACGCAAGTCCCAATTGGAACACTTTCCCCAATTGGAACACCACCTTCGATAGGAGGATCAACCGCACCTTATGGACAAAACATACCTCCATCCTTGGCCCAGTATTGGAATCATCTGATACAACTTCCTCCTCAATCGACTGGGGGGCAGTAGTTTCCAGCTGCGTCCGTAATACCCCCTAGTATGGGCCAACCATATCCAGGTTCGTTTAATCCTATTTGGGGCTCGAATGCTCAAAATCACATCCCTGTTCCAAGATACAATCCCATGATCTACTATCCTCTCCAACCACCACAGAATCTTCCTGGGTCTTCACATTATATGCAAACTGCTTATGGTCCTACTGGTTTGCCGACGGGGCTTCCTCCCAAAATCCACCAGTACCCGCAAGTGAATCGACAGTTACCCTTCTTGGCCACTTTGGATCTTCCGGATTTGTCAAGGATTTTAAATGATCCAATTCGTCACTCTCCCCAATGGCTGGCTATACCAGCCAAGCTACCATCGGACATCCCTAAATTCGACGGAAAAGCGGGAGAGGACATGAACAATCACGTTATGACTTTTCACCTATGGTGTTCATCCAACTCGTTGATGGATGACTCTATTCATTTACGTATTTTTCAACGAACCCTCACAGGTTCTGCTGCGAAGTGGTATATCGAATTACCACGAGGTTTCTTCTATGACTTCAACACCCTCACTATGGCTTTCCACACACACTACCAGTTACCAATCCGTTATGAAATGAGGACCGAGATTTTGAGTTCTTTCAAACAGAACAAGGCCACTCATATATCCAATCACATTCATGAGTGACGATGGAGACGACGTCTCATTAAACTCGAACTCCCCGATCAGTTGCTGGTAGAATGGGTCACAAAATCATTTGTGAAGGACATCGGTCGTGACATCGCCATGGGTGGAGTACTCACAGAAGAACAGGCCATAAGTCGTGCTCAATACCTTGACCTCGTTTACTCGCAAATGGGTACCCTTTACGATTTACTACCTAACTTACCTCATCCTTCCACTTCCGCCACTTCAACTACTCCAGTTGCTTCGCATGCAGCCGACGGTGTGATTAGCACTTTCCAGGCCCAACCACATTCCGCCTCAAGTGAAAACAACAAACCTGATTCTTCTAATGTTCAAAATGCTCCATCTCTTTCCCCTCCCACTGGCAATACTTCTGAGGCAAATGCAGTTCAATCTAACCCAGCCGGTAAAAACAAATCTAGAAAGGGAAGGGGTAAGAATAAGGAGGACAAAAATACTTCTCAAGTAGAGCGAACCAAAACTACACCTGTTGACGATCGGGATAAGCACAAACCTCGAAACCCTTGTCTTATCTATGGTGATGATCACTTCACGAAGGATTGTCCACGACGCGCCGAGGTCACTAAGTTCCTTCAAGGAGCTCCAAAACCACCTACTCCGGCCGTTTTGTCCCAACCCTTCCCGTCTCAACAACAGGCTCAGTTCGTCATACATGACCAACCCTCATCTTCTAATACATCCTATGTATTGATGTGTACTGGCGATTCAAAGCAGAGCAACGTTGCACTCACTACTCGAGCCAAAGATTATTCTCCCCCTAAAGAGAAGGTTGATTATCTACCTCCTTCCTTGGTACAACCCTCTCCCGCGACTCCACCTACCAATGGTCCTCTTCATCTTGAATGACCAAGCCTCGACACAGTTCTTCGACCCCCCCCAAAGGGATTCATTCGAAAATCGGCTTTCAGTCCTCATGCTTGTGCTGCCCAAAACTATAGCATTGTTGAAGATCTGGCCCAAGTACCTTCTACGATGTCATCCCTTGAAGTCCTTCAAAGTTTTCTCACACAATGGAAGGCACTATTGAAATCTATTGGTGGAAACGACCCAACGGATACGAATTTAATAATTTTTGACTTGGAAGATCACATTCCAAGGTTACCCCCTCAACTCGCGTTCCAGATCCAACCGATTTTCTCTGAAAAAAACATTTGTCGAACCGTTATCGACGAGGGTGCCTCGACGTGTGTCATGTCTCTTGCTTGTTGGAAAGCCATTGGCTCTCCCCCTTTGAACAAATCCCAGAACACTCTCAAAGCCTTCAATGGATCTTGTTTTAAGCCCTACGGTGTCCTTCCTTCATTTCCCATCACATTAGAAGGCAAAACGGTCCAAGTTGAAGTGGAAGTCTTTGACGCTCCCCTTGACTACAATCTTCTACTTGGCCGCAGCTGGATCGATTCCATGTGCGCGGTTGTGTCGACCATTTTCCATGTGGTATGTTTCCCACATCAAGGGAAGGTAGTCACTATCGACCAACTAGCCTTCTTTAATTTCGATACCCATACTGGCAACATACCGTTCATCGCTAAAACCCCACCAGGTTATGAGAACGTCAGTGTAGGCCTTCTAAAAGACTCTTTGTTAATGGGTACTTTTCCCATTCCACCGCCCGATGTTCCACGCTTGTCCATTGCTTCAATCAACATGATCTCCACCTCGATTCATGAACTTCCTACATCTCACGACCCATGGATAGTACCTAACCCTGGAGATCATCTTCGTTACGGCGACGAAATGTCGTTAAGTCCAGCTGAATCCACCTATCAGGCCATTCAATCGACAACGCCTTCTACCCCCTCTCTTGGTGAGTTATCTCCAGATCCTTTCCGTGTCATTTTTCCCACCGACGAAATGATCATGTCTATCATGGAAGACACCCCTTGGGACAATGGACATCATCGTTCCATCCTCTTTCTGGAGCAACATACCATTGAGAACTACCAACAGATCTCGACCCTGTCGACCGTTTTCGTCATCTCAATCATTCCCGAGTCCGCACACTATGTGTTTTCTGAAGGGAACTTAAACAATATCTCGCCCACTATCCCCTCGACATATTTGTCAAACCTGGAATTGTCAAAAATTTCCATATCGTAGCTTCATGTTCTTCTGACGAAATCGTCACCTACACATCCCTTTTCAAAGAGTTTCGTGACATATTCTCCTGGAGCTACGAAGAAATGTCGGGTATCGACCCTGAGATTGTGATACATGAGATCAAGACATACCCCGACGCCAAACCCGTCCGGCAATGCCTTCATCTAGTTCACCCACGTAAAGCAGATGCTATCAAGCTTGAAGTCGAGAAACTTCTTAAAGTCGGCTTTATTTATCCGGTGGCTTTCACAGACTGAGTTTCCAATCTTGTCCCGATCGATAAGAAACAATGCACAATTCGTGTATGCGTTGATTATAGGGATATGAAGAAAGATTGTCCCAAAGACAACTTTCCTACCCCTTTCATCGATCAGATTGTCGACGATTGCGCCGGAAGTGAAATCTTCTCTGTGATGGATGGTTTCTCTGGGTATAATCAAATCAACATTGTTCCCAAGGATCAACATAAGACTTCTTTTATTTGTCCTTGGGGCACTTTTGCCTATCGAAAACTCCCTTTCGGTCTCAAGAACGTTGGCACCACTTTTCAACGTGCTATGTCTTATGCTTTCCATGATATCAAGCACGTCATTCAACCATATCTGGATGATTTACCCACTCATTCAATGCACCGAATCGATCACCCAACCCACCTCCGAGCCATTTTCGTCCACTGTCGGTTCTACCGTATACGTTTGAATGCTCATAAGTGTGTTTTCTGCGTGGAATATGGCCACCTTCTAGGTTTTATCATTTCGCGTCAAGGGATCTGGGTGGATCCTTTAAAGTTTGAGGCAATCCTTAATCTCCCTCCTCCTTCTACACTTCGCCATTTACAAATTTTGCAGGGGAAAGAAAACTTTCTTCATCGTTTTATCCACAATTATGCTGAGACCACTCGTGGATTTATGCGGCTCTTAAAAAAGGGTTCAGAGTTTGTCTGGGATACCATCACCAACAATGCTTTCGAAGCTTTGAAATTGTCCCTCACGCGTGCTCCGCTTCTCTTTCCCCCCGATTACAGTCGCGATTATTTCCTCTACCTTGTTGCCTCGGATTACACCATTGGTATGGTTCTCATCCAGGAGGATGATGCTAACAATGAACATGTTATCTACTACTTGAGTCGAAGTCTAACACCTACTAAAATCACGTATTTACATGTTGAAAAACTAGCCTTGGTTGTCGTCTAATCCGTCCAATGCTTCCGGCACTATATCCTCTCGCGCAAGACTATAGTGATTTCCAACTACAACCCTATGCAACACATTCTCACACGTCAATTGCTAGGGGGGAAATACTCCAAATGGATTGTGATACTCCAGGAGTTTGGCTTAGAATTCGAACATGCCAAGTCCAATAAGTCCTTAGTGTTTGCTGAGTTGATATGCGATTTTCCCTATTTTGAAACGGAAAATATAGCAATTGATTCATTGCCCGATGAATCCCTTTTCCTCATCAGCACTGATGATTTTTGGTATGGTGATATCATCATATATCTCCAAACCCAAACTTTTCGGCCAACTTTTTCTAGTACTGACTGACGTTGAATACGCTACCAATCCCGCCAATATATTATCCTCGGGGATACTCTTTATCGTCGAGGGATTGACTCTATTTTTCGGCGCTGCTTAACGTTCGGCGAAGCCAAGAAAGCTCTGAATGACTGTCATTCTAGAGCATGTGGTGGTCATATGTCTAGGTATGCTACTGCCCAGAAGATCTTACAAGCAGGGTATTTTTGGCCTTCTTTATTTAACGACTGCATAATCGTCGTTCAAAAATGCCATGCATGCTAGACCTATAATAACAAGATATGGTCACATCCCGCTCCTCTTCACCCTGTGGTCTCCGTTGGTCTTTTTGCGAAATGGGGCATCGATTTCATGACATGTCACCCTCACTCAGCCGGGGGGCATGGATACATTATTGTAGTCGTCGATTACTTTACCAAATGGGCCGAGGCGATGCCAACATTTGACAACACTGGAAAGACTGCAGCATTATTCATTTTTAATCACATCATAGCTCGTTTTGTTGTTCCCCAAGCTATCATCACTGATCACAGTAGCCACTTTAGAAACTTCATGATGTCCGAACTTACTGAAAAGTTGGGTCTTCGCCATGAAAAATCAACGCCCTACTACCCACAAGCCAATGACCAAGTCGAAGAAATTAACAAAGTTCTCATAACTATGCTCTGACGAATGATAGGGATTCACAAAACAAGTTGGCACACAATGTTGTTTTCGGCATTGTGGGCTTATCGGACATTTGTCAAGTCTGCTACTGGGTTTAAACCTTTCCGTTTAGTCTATGGTTTGGAAGCCATTCTCCCGATTGAATGCGAGATACCCTCTTTAAAACTATTTGTTGAACTCCTACCAAACACTTCTGCTGAGGAAGAACGTCTATTGTATCTTATGCGATTAGAGGAAACTTGACGCGATGCTACTCTAGTCATAGAAGCTCAGAAAAAATGTGTGAAGGCCCAATACGACAAACATGTCAAGCCTCTCATTTTCTACGAAGGTTATACGAAAAAGGAACCCCCTGGAGTCCTCTTTAAGCTCTTTTCAGACTCTCTAAACATGAAAAGATAGCCGAGCGATCTTGCTATTTTCACGCTCGATAAAGTATTTGAAGAAAGCATCTGTTGGGCGATAATTTATCTCTTTTTTGGTCTCATCAAACTATTTTACGAAAAAGGAACTGAGAGAGTTCTCTTTTAAGTGTTTTTCCAGACTCGATAATCATGAATAACCTTCGAGTTTTCTATCTTTGGACTCGTTAAACAAACATCGACAGACCCGTAATGGGACCGAACCACTCCTTCTTAGGGTTCGTTAAACATACTCTGAAGGACTTATCCGAAGGATAAGCTTATATCAACAAACATATGTTATCCTCCTCGGGCTTGTGTAAAAATAAAGAGGTACCTGCAAAAAATGGTGGGGGGGAATTTGGGAAAGGGATATGTTCTCATCTTCTCATTGATTGGCAGTAAGTGTCGCTCTTGAACATGACACCCCCTATTCATTATTTGAATCCAGTTTGGGAAATCCATTTGTCTCTCATTCGATTTTCTACAAGGTCATACCCTGTGTCGTCTTTGATTCAATGTTGCAAAATCATTGGTTGTGTCGTTCATATGTTCAAGAGAAGTTCATCTGAAACCTCTATTGAGTCGGCCATCTGCAGTTATCCATTCTCTCCATGTTGGCCTTCCCTGTGTCCAGTCCAACTTACATCATACTCTGTTTCACCTTCAAAATCTGTTACTCATTTTGTGTCATTGATGGGGGATACATCAAGGCCCTCCTGTGATGAGTTTTGTTTCGTCGACTTCAGCTCATTATCCAGAATCAAGACTTAGAAATTCTTTGATACCTTGGAACTTGCATGCCTCAATGGCAGGTTTCCTCGCTTTCTACAGTGGGTTTACATCATTGACCTCTGATCGAAAGATTTTGTCGGATGTTCGACCTCAACTCATTCATTCACATTCGAAGGATTGTACTAGAGTACCTTGGGAGTCATTGACATTAATGGTGATTTCCCTCGCACTTGTTAACGGTTTCATCAATGACCGGTAATCAAGTGGTTTCTACCATG
>SNQJ01S0029140.1:92041-114373 GCA_010110895.2 Picea sitchensis
AAGAATTGTGTGAAGGACTTAGCTTGAACAGGAGCTTGGAGACTCTAGCAAGTCTATCAAGAGGATTTAATCTTCTTCATACAAGGATCGAGCAAGTGTGTGTGTTGGAGCCAAGAGCGACCAAAAGGAAGCTTGCGACATCAAGGCCATCAGGTTGTAATCTTCTACTTTCAATTAATATGATACAGTGGCATGTCCTTTTCCCATAAAGTCATTCTCACTTTATTGTGTAATTCCTTGATTATACACATAAGTTGACAGTTGAATATATTTTTCTATCTTCACTTTGGTTGGTTTGTATTGTCTTGGTCTTGACCTCACGAGAGAACCGGAGCGAAGCGGGAACAACAGAGACCCTAGGAAGTGATACAAAGGTATGTTACTTGTTCCTTCCTACTAGCTAATTCAATGGTCATAACTTAGGGAAAGAGTCATGTCATGTCTTGTTTTGTTCTAGATCCAGGTGGATCTAGGGAGATCTGTTAGTGTCTACACCTATTGATTAGTCCGATAACACTCATGACATCACAATCCACTACCCCCTCTTATAAGTCTTGTCTCATCACTTCGCCAACATGTTCTCCCCACTTACCCATCACACGTTAGGTCTCGTTTCACCTACCCTCCAATCACCGCCTTCCACATGATCCCGGTACACTCGTCACCCGTCCTTTACTTTCCACCTCATACCCAAGTTATCCGTTGGCCAATTAAAACAGGCTAACATATCCGTTAGCCTGCTGACCTGTCCCCCATGCCCAACAGATACCCGTTCATCCAAATTTAATCCCGTCTCCACCATTATCGGAATGTTCACATTTTTCGCATACCAAAAGCTCATTTCCCCTACCATTTTCAACCAGTAACGAAGATAATTCCAATCACCCGCTAACATTTTTTTTTCAGTTTGTAGGTACCATTTGAATTGATGATGCCAAAATCTAAGAAATCAGAGGTCGAGGAAAATCCATTCCTCTCGCCTCCTATCGATCTTGACCGGATTCCTTTGGCTCACAAAGACTACCTGATCTCACAGCCTAGATCTGAATTTGATTTTGTTGAATTGCATTCATGGTTCAGAGACACCTTCCTGGATCAAGGTGAAGAGATTGGACTATGGGAGTCCAGTCTCCCACTGTATCGTTTTCCCCAAATTCACCATTTACCCAAGTTCACCTTCAAGTGCCAAGCGCATTATCTCCCCGATCAGAGAGTTATTGTTTCATCGTCTAGAGAAACCCTTTTCACTATCACACCAAAGGCCATTGATTAGATGATGCAAATACCCATAGCCGAATCTTGCTCTTCGTTCACCATTGAAATTCTAACTGAAATGTACCATAATTTGTCTTTTCCCTAGAGAGTGCATATTTTTGAGTTTTTCCTCCCACAGAATACCCAATTCCCCAAGAAAACTCCCCCTTACCATTCCTCAATGTTTTCAGAAAAAGGTAACCAAGTCATCTCATCCTTGTGCTTTCTGCTCGGATATTATTCAGACGAATGGGTGGACGAGCACATCCTGGGTTTCTTGTCCATTTTTTCTGCTAAAGAGAAAGCCACCACCCAGTTCAACTACAACAGTTTTCTAGCTGAGAACATGCATTAGCAACTTTTCAAATTTCCCACAAAGAGCATGTTCCGGTATTCTTCAATATTGGCTTACATGTTCATGTTCTTTCAAGAAGATAAGTTCTTATTTCCCATGCAGAAACTGGACCAAGATGACAAACCACAACTTGTCATCTCTTGGACTTCATTACTGAGAAAAAATTCCACATAGTTTAATTTCAAGAAATTCATTGAGTAGCTTTACCACCCAGTGGTAAGCAAGCTCAGTGGTAGACAAGAACTGAGAATAAATGAGGAGATCCAAAGAGTTTTACACCTCTCGGACCTCGCCAAGAATGGAGACTGGTATCTGTATCAGAATCACACGAAAATTAGAATTTATGGATGTGAGTTGGCTCCTTATAAGCTTCCCAGATATGTACCTGTTAGGATATTATCCTTGGAATACATCAGGAAAATGATCAATTCAGACGACATACATTTTGTAGCTTTGAAGAAGAAACAACAATTGAGAATTGAAGGGAAGATAGGATCCTTTATCTATAACAGTCAAAATTTCGGGGAAGAGGCAAACAAGCTACTAAAGGAAATGATGTTTGGCATCAGTTTGCCTTGGCACTATGATCCATGTGGGATTATTACAGAAATGAGATTGAGGAATAAAAGTTCCCCATATGCTCATGTGCCTAAACCAGAGATCGAGAAATTTATGAAACAAACAAAGTGGGAGGTGGGCACTCTGGAAGACACTGAACAACAATCTCCTCCATCTATTATTTCATAGACCACTACTCCACATATACCAAAGGAGAAAAGGCCCAAAAAATATGCCTCCCCTTCAATTACTGAAGTCTCAGTAGAGGATTTCCATGTGTACAAGAAAAGGCCCAAAACTAGTCACATAACTGACAGGTCTGGAGAGGAAGAGACCCAATCTACCATAGTAGTCGAGGGAGAGAATTCACCACCTTTCTCAAGAAGCCAACATATGATGTCTACTTCTTCCTCAAAGAAGCAGATTGATACCACTTTGACCACCCAGCCATCACAAGGGTCTGTAAAATTGAGTATCTTTGAGAAATATGATTTAATCAAGAAGAAGAACAAGATGCTGACAAGTCACACCTATGCTCAGTTATGGAAACAAGCATCAACAAAACAACATAGATTTCTCTCTAATTTTGATACAGAAAAAGGGAGAATGCACATGGCGTTTTTGCAGGCATAGGTACCCCATCCAAAGGAAATCACTGATTACAAAAGGTCAACTCTTGATTTTGATGCCAAGCAAGTACATCCAACTGATCAGATGGATTTGCACAGACAGACTGGAAAAATGGTTTTCTCAACATTGGAAAACGCTTCCACATCCGCTGCAAAATTACAGGTTTCTTTGAACAATGTTCAGACTCAATTAAAGTTGGAGAAAGTGTCTTCCTTTGCAAAAGACAATAGGATCAAGTCTTGGGAAGAGATGGTACTAAAGATTGGGTATGACCCCTCAAATGTAAAAGTAGTTGAAGAGATACTGAAGAAAAAGAACGCTGACATAGCCTCCTTGAGGAAACAATTAAAATTATCAGCTACTGAAGACTCACAAACCAAAGAGATGGCAGAGAAAGAGGGTCAAATAGAGGAGATGCTAAAATTGATCATGGAGCATAATGCACAGATCAAAGAGATGGAAGCAGAACTGGAAAGTTTAGTAAAGGAGAAGGAACAGGCAGAGCCCATGGAGGTCATCCCATTGAGTGCAGTCCCCCTCACAGGAGTTATCACAGTGACAACATCAACAACCACCACTGCAAAACTTCCATCAGCTTCCCTAGTGACAGTTCCAGGGACATCTGAGGGTCTAGCAAAATCAGTGGAGAATATGACCTTACAAGGAATGGAAATCAAAAGAATGGAACAAGAGATAGAGATTCTCCAGAAGCTTAAATCTTCTTTCCAAGCCAATTACAATATAGAGAGACACACATCAGAGAAACTCAAGAAGGAAATACAACAGCTGCAAAAGAAAACAGTTGTGGGCAAAACACTAGCATAAGCCAAAGAGAACATTTGGATGGATATCTCCAAATCCATAAATGAAATCTTTCCCATGGTGAAAATTATGTTTGAACAACACGAACTGGTGTCGAGAAGTAGGCAGGCTATCGACAGGATAAAGGGAGAGCTGGGATAAATGCCCACAGAAGAAAATGAAATCATCAGGTTTATTAATTCAAAAACTAAAGAAGAGTTGGAAAACGTGAAGATTGAGGATAGGACGGAGACTATCCTTGAGGTCAAGAGGTTTATGACCAAAAGAGGACTGATGTTGCAATTGGAGGAGAAAACCCAGAACATGGATATCGGAGTTCAGAGATTTTTCAGCAAGATTGATGTTTTGTTAAAGAAAGGTCTTCCCGGTTTACTGGTTCTAAATGACAAGCTGATGACATTCTCTGATTACAAGAAAAAGATCACCATGGTGGCAAAGGAAAGCTCCAAGTTTTCAGAGATACAGGGTAGCATAACAGGTAAATCATTTTTAGAGACTCTGCAACTAGACCTCAGCATCTAGCATGAAATCAAGTATATCTTCATCACCAAGCCAACTTTCGCAAAATACATAGAAATGGATGAAGTGTACCGCAGGCTACTGAAAATCACCATTCCCAATCAGCAGAGATGGGAAGAGATGTGTGATTTGATCGAGTAAAAGACGAGGTGGACATACAAATCAGCATGCAGAATAGTCAAAGTTAGGTTGATGACTCGCTAACAACCTTCCCCAAAATCAGCATGGAGAATCCGACAAATCATTAGCAGTTCCTATATTTTTGTATTTCGTTATCTATTTAGTTAGATTTAGACTCCACCACGTCCTGATCATTAATGAAAGGATTGTTTGTAATCTTTCTTATAAATACTTCAATTTTCGAAGTAGTCAGGGTTGATCTTTATGCCCAAGCAAGGTGTAAGCACTGTAATTTTTCTCAAGAGATCTACTAGTAATAAAAAGGACGTTTCATAGGATTCATGTGTGTTAATTGTTGGTGATGTTTACTTCTCTTCGTCAAATGGTTTTTCTGTATTCATAATCATATGTGTTTTCTATATCTGATCGTTTAAAAGAAGTTAAAGTTGCAGAATTTATCTTTGTATACTCTATTTCTGGATTTTAAAGATCTAAGTGTTAATCTTCTGATGTTATGATAAATAAATTCTTAAATGCTTCTTTATTTTAATTGATTATCTCATCTTTTCTATTATCCATCATTTTAACTTTAAAGAATCCAACAGTTGCATTACCCTGCCCTGTGAAAAGACCTTATAAAATATGTTCTTTGGTCCCAAACTTTATAAAATAGACCCCATAGCCCAATGGATGCGTAAACCATACTTCAGACATTCTATAAAACAAACAACACACTCTTATTTATTTAACTAGCCTAATATCTGAAACTAGAAACATATCTAAATTCTACAGAGAGATCCCTCTCTGAAACTGGCAGGGCTAGATCCCAGTTTCGAAGTGGTTGGATAAAGTTACCTCTGATAAATTTCTTCTACCCTTGACAACCTCTGGGAATTTACAGAGTGTTAACACCAACTACCCTTCATTATTATATTCCATAAATTATTATCAGCCAACTATTTAGTGAGCCTTATTCAATGAGTATGACTCATTATTTTAATTAATGAATCCACACACCAACAACTTAGTGGGCCTGATTCCATTTGGATTTTTAAAAGGAACTTCCTTATGATTTGAACAATACAAATATCCAATTTATATGTGATCCTTCAATCAAATTATAAAATGATATAATCCAATCTCCAATCCTCTCGTCATGTGGTCTTGTTGGCAACCAACAATTTTGTCAAATTTTATCATAATTAAAAGTTATCACAAAGGGGTAAAAAAATTTGTAGCTGCCTCCTCCTTATATTACAAACGTTTATGTCTTTTGGTTTCGAGGAGATTTATTGACCTAGCTGATTATAAGAGTGTTTCGTTTAAATTTATCATATGTTTGTTTAATTTCATGACTGCAAGCATGAAATTAAAACAAAAGTTTGGCTTGGGTAATCATTTTGCAGTTTGTGGTGTCTTCATTTCTTTTGCTAAAGAGATTACACCTCAAGGGCATCTATATGTTTATAAGTCTTAAGGTTTGTAAGCTTATTGATTGATCCATTACCATTATACTTGATTGATTCACTATGGGAAATATGACTTGATCATATCTATGGTTGGTTACATGATTTTGATTTTTGATATGCCTAATTGTGCAGAACCTTGGATTAAAATTTATATGCTTCTATGCTTCTTGCTAGTCATATCACTATCCTATCACCCTGGTACAGGACTGGTGTACTCACATTTCCACATCATCCTATTGTCCTGCACATTTAAGACTCTCATTCATTATTCGAATAGGCAACTGATAGTGGTTTGGGTTTAATGTTCATTGTGAATAGTGGTGCACAAGCCTGTGCGTCCTCTGGTTCTTACCCACCCAGAGCTCAATTTGTCAGTTATGGTAGCCTCCCAAGTCCATAGGTATCAGGCCTCTTCTGATTTTACAAACCTCTCTTTATTGTTTGTATATTGGAGAGAAAAACATACCTCTCATTTCCCTTCCCTACACCTGTTGATGTATCGTAACCAAATGACTCAGAGGTTTTTCAAACCCGTAATTACATACCTGAGACATGTATTTGTGGGAGGATTTCTAAGCACATGGTTAACAATTTGGAGAAACTGTCAGAAACCCATTTCTGAAATGGGCTCATTTACTGATCAGGCAGGAAGTTTCTTCAGAAACTACACTGTTTCATAGATATGTCTCGTTCTTTGGAGGGAAAATCTAAGAGTTTCCGTTTCGGTTGAGGTAAGCAGTTTTTTGTTTTTTTTTGCTCGGAGATTCAAGCCTGTTGATGGTTTTTCAGGGTTTCAAGTTAAATATTTATTTCTACCTATTCATGATTCTGCATAAAATGTCTAAGCTTTATCGGAGGCGAAAGGTAAACCCTGCTATTAAAGACCTGTGTGTTGATCCAGAAAAAGACCATGTGATCACAGATCGACCCTCTATTGTTGTTTGAAACCCATTGGGAAAAAAACCATGATGTGATTTCAGGCCTAGAAAGATGTGTTGAAGGATATGGTTTCTTCTTTTACTGCTCGTGAGCCTATTCGGGTTGTCCCAAACGAATCAATTGTCAAAGAAAAAAAATCGCATGCATAAGGAACAGAGTAATTCAAACTAAAATTTTACAAACAAAAGGAATAAGCAGTCTCATAATATGATCATTAAAAAACTCAACAAATTCCACTATCATACATTTAGATGTCTCTTTGTCAAACTGTTGAAATAGTAAATAGTTGTTTTGTTTTTTTTTTTATTCTGTTTGAAAAATAAAATAGATAGATTTTATTTTTTATTTTATTTTTACTATTTTAGACTAGCTACATAATCCTGTAGCTTATCTTTTGAAATTATTAGTTTGTATTACTATCTAAAACTCAATTTTGTTTTATCTTTTTCAGGAAAACAACAGTTTATGATGCTTTTTTCAAGGAGAAGGAATCATCATTTGATGCATTCCATATCTTAGTGACTTCTGATTTTGTTTAAACAATTTCATTTATGTAATTAATTTTGATGAACAAACTCCTACAGGAGTGTTTTTTTGTTATTCTATTTCTGTAAAGCAATCTGATTTTCAGGGATTACCCTCTACCTTGCATGATAAGAGGTTATTGATCCAAGATGGGTTTAAATAGTGGTTGTTGTTTAGTAGTAGGGACAACTTTGGCTAGAATACAGTATGGACATGTGATTTTGAGAATGTATAATGGGAAAGCAATTCATCGTTGGCTTTAGACATGTGTGATGCTTATTACATTGTGCTCTTCTATTATTCCTGTAGTATGAGATATTATTATGTTTGATTCAGCTTTAGCCTTGTCATCATATGGTGTTTCATATTGTCAAATATTTAGATGTTGTCCATAAATTGTCATTCCATTTTGTATGTTTGATCAATCTATCATTTGATTATTATTGAATTTATTTCAGATATTAAATGATTGATAATATTAATACTCTGAATTGAGTTTCCTTTCTTTCTAAGTTATTGATTATCATAAGATCACAAGATTTTTTCAGTTATCATTTTGCTATTATATTCTCACTCCAAGACATCAAACACTTCTTTGAATTTATTCTGGAAGTACTAGTATTGTTCTGTCACAAGTTTCCCTTACATGCAGGACAAGTAGGAGTTCGAACAACGCATGAAGATAAGCTAAGTTTTGTTGATCAGTTATAGGTCAGTCTGTGTGTTATTTAATTAAATTATTTATTAATGAAACGATGATTGCATTAATTAGCTTTGATTATTTCTGTGTCATTGTTTGAATTGTATTTTCTTAGTATTTATTAGTTTAAAATCTTTAAACATTCAAAAAAACAAAATATTTATGTTCTTCTTTATCTTAATTAGAAACACTATTATGAACATTCATTTCGCAAGATTTCAAGTAAACCTTGCAAATTGTATATAGATTGTATATAATCATTTGTATATATTCATGTTTCTATTAGAACACTTGTAATTAGTAAACCTATATTTTTTGTATCATAGCGTCAGATTAGTTTATTTATTTTATTATTTTTAGGACCTTAGTTGGCCAACGGAGCCATTAACCCCATTGGGTCATTTCATTCCAAACGGCTTGGGTTAATTAGACAACCCCGGTCCGGATCTAACCTTCCAGTTGACGGCGTGTCACATACGCCCGTCAACAAATGACGCTAGAAGGAGGAATGAGTAAACTTAATGATTAAATGTTTTACCCCTCGACCTGTCATAATTCCATATTTATAAATTATTCTTTTGTGTCATCTTGAAATGCATTAGAAGGTAGGCCAGACTGACAAGCTGGCCTTGCAGGAGTGTTTGTTTCGAATGTATTTAATTCCCCATGGCTCCCCAAATCACTATGTTGGAACATGCTTTCCACTTCTCATTACCTGATATTCCCAACGAAACAGTCTCTCTCTTGTCCAAACTCACCTTTGATGGTGGGGGGGATGTATCTGCTAAAGACCATAGTAACAAGTTTTGGTGTAAATGCATCAAGCATGATATTTCTGATTTAAGGGTTTTATGCAGATTGTTTTCTTTTACTTTTAGGGGTCGAATTAAACATTGGTTTGAGTCTTTTCTAGAATATCACATTTTTTATTGGTTTCAATTTGTAGAGAAATTTTTAGATTCTTTTGAAAACTATGATTACAATCAATTATGTGAAGAATTTCAGACTTTACTAATCAATGAAAATTCATCTCCAGAAGGATTTTAAACAAGAATCCATCATGTTCTCTATAAATTTAATCTTGATGACATGTCATTTGTACTAAATATCCTCTATGATTCTCTCATCCCTTTCATCCAGTCATATTCAATCGTGAATGATGAATCAGTTACAAATCCTATCACTCAATTGCGAGAAGAATTTTGTTTGTAGGATGAGAGGAATCAATCCGAAAATTTTGAACAAGCAAGGGAGGTAGAATCTATTGAAAAGGTTCTTACTGACAATCAAATTGGTTTTTCCTCTAAATCATTGTATTTTCAGTTCTCGACCATCGTGGAAGAAGATTCGATGTTCGGTCAAGGTGAATGTCCTCATTATTCTAACTCTTGCTCTGATCAGTACTTCAATTCAGTTATTGAAGAACACTTAGGTGACAAAAATCATCTTAAGCATTCTAACATTCCTATGAAACTGATTAGAGATGTAAATATGCAACTTGAAGAAGAAACCTTAAAACTTCATCCAAAAATCATACCTTATCCACATGAAATATTAGATGTGTGTTATGAATGTTTTAAATTGTACATCATACATGAGGAAAATTTAGACGATCATATTATGTTGAACGATTTATCACCAAAATAGAGTGAAAGTTTTAAGGAAAGTAGAGAGGAATGTCTTGAGAATACTATTGTTAAATATCATAGCTCAAGAGATTATTTTCTTGTGCTCATTTATGATTCCTTTTACTCTTTATATCCTAATCTCTTCTTAGATTCTGATGGACATGATACTTTACCCACAGTATCTTACTCTTTCCCATCACAATCAGATCTTTTCGATATGCCAAGATGTGGTGAAATTAATTCCATACATAACATTTTTGAAGTCGGATTTGACGCTCTTTCACTTTCATCACTCACATGGGAAAAATACATGTTGCGAGATGATGTTACATGATTTATTTTTGAAAAATACAATGCACTCTCTGTTATGGAGATCAAACTTTCTACGTTGCATATTCTTTCTTTGGTTAGTTCGAATTTTAATGTTTATGCTTCGCATTTTGAAAAGATCAATCTCATCAAAGGAAGTGTTCAAACCAATGATCTAATTGATGTCATGAATCCTCTTATGATGTGTTCCCCATTGATATATCCATTTCATCGAAGTCATAGTTTGCATCCTAATGACACAATCTTAGAATGGCTGGAGGATTCATATATCAAGAAGTTTCAAAAGGACGGTAAGGTTGTGCTTGCTTTGTTTTTAAATGAATATATAGGAGGTAAGCATGACATATTTTTTTTGTATCTGCAAATACTACATTCTTTTTTTTTCTGATTTTTGACTTTCTATGCCTTATAGGATTTAAGATGCTCTTGTGGCTGCACTGGAAATACGATTTTACTTAGCGTTTTGATCTATTTAGTAGTTTAGAGTAGGTTTACGAGTAGGTTTCCTTTAGTTTTTTTTCTCACTATTTATCTTTATAATAATTCAATTATGAACACAAGTGGGCACACCAAGAGAACCATAATATGAATGTTGTCAGGGAAGTCCATTTTATATCTTTTTCTCTCTGCTTTTCAATGAATATTTCTTTTCAAAAACGCAGTATCATCATGAAAATTTTAAATGGAAAGTAAAGAGATAAGTAAATTTGAACTATCAATTCAACCCTGACCCAAGGTGCCACAAGTAGGACTGCATTCATATTAATAAGGATTTTTCTATTCTCTTTTAGTCTCTCAAGAGATATTTCGCTTGATGATTTCTAATCCACCCTCTTGTAAATATTTTTAATTTTCTTTTCTATTTTTAATTTTGGTTCTTTTCATTTTGCTTGATTTTGATTTGTTTTCTAAATAATTATGTCTAATTCACCATTCATTTGTTGAAGGGAATCAAAATTCTTATTCATTAGCAACAGTTTATAATTGTTCAAGCACCCAAACAGTAAATGCTAAACTCAGATCAACGAAAGTAAGTTTCTGTTCAATCATTGTTTCTAGTTTATCATTAAAATCATAGGGAGACACGATTATCCTTAACAAACTTCTAGCACCGTCCCTATTTTAATGAGAACAACTCAATGTGCTTCCCCATCCTAGAGATGATTTCTTAACAGAAATCTAATTGTCCAAATCATAATGAAAGTCATCAGAACAGAAAAATAATTCTCAAATGATCAATCTTTTCATTACCGGATTGTGAGATTTTTCAGTATCACCCCGTTCTCTTAAATATCATGAAGTTTATGGAAATTTAAAAACAAAATTTAGAGAGTTGGAAGCACTGTAATGTGTGGGAATTGTGTGTAAACCCACTGGGACACTGAACAGGTCTGCTAGCAGTGGGTAAATGCACACATGATACCAAGGAAACTTCGTCGAGGTACTGAACAAGCCTGCTGGCAGCGAAGCAATGTCGAGTTTTGAAGATCCTCATATATGTTTTTTAATTTGATCATGTGAGAGGATGTTTTTATCATGAATGGGTGACTCTTGGACGGGATAGAGGTACTAAAGTGGGTTAAATGACATCCATGCTGAGGCTATGGACGCCTGCTAGCAGCAATGGCCTTGTCAACAGTATCAAAGTCATTTATATAAACATCGCTACACATGTGGTCTAAACAAGACACCAGATTACAATTTCGGACAGGAATGCATCAAATACTATGACTATGTGATATTTCTGAGTTATTGTCGAAATGCTTGATCTATCGTTAATTGTCTTTAAAATTTATTCCATCTGTGCCCCTGATATAAATTTTTGGTGATGCAGAGATAACTGCTTCGCCTAGCATGTCGCCATTGTTGGTAGCCAACAATTCTGTCAAATTTTATCATAACTAAAAGTCATCACAAAGGGATACAAAATTTTGTAGCTGCCTCCTCCTTACTTTACACATGTTTATGTCTTTTGGTTTCGAGGAGATTTATTGGCTTAGCTGATTATAAGAGTGTTTCATTTAAATTTATCATATGTTTGTTTAATTTCATGACTGCATGCATGGAATTAAAACAAAATTTTGTCTTGGGTAATCATTTTCCAGTTTGTGGTGTCTTCGTTTCTTTTTCTAAAGAGATTACACCTCAAGGGAATCTATATGTTTATGAGTCTTAAGGTTTGTAAGCTTATTGATTGATCCATTACCATTATACTTCATTGATTCACTATGAGAAACATGACTTGATCATATCTATGGTTGGTTACATGATTTTGATTTTTGATATGCCTAATTGCGCAGAACCTTGGATTAAAATTTATATGCTTCTATGTTTCTTTCCAGTCATATCGCTATCCTATCACCCTGGTACAAGACTGATGTACTCACATTTCCAAATCATCCTATTGTCATGCACATTTAAGACTCTCATTCATTATTCGAATAGGCAGTTGGTAATGGTTTGGGTTTAATGTTCATTGTGCATAGTGGTTCACAAGCCTGCGTGTCCTATGGTTCTTACCCACCCAAAGCTCAATTTGTCAGTTATGGTAGCCTCCCAAGTCCGTAGGTATCAGGTCTCTTCCAATTTTACAGACCTCTCTTTAGTTTTTGTGTATTGGAGGGAAAAACCTACCTCTCACTACCCTTCGCTACTCATGGTGATGTATCATAACCAAATGACTCTGAGTTTTTTTCAAACTCGTAATTACATACCTGAGACATGTTTTTGTGGGAGGATATATGAGCAACCAATTAACAATTTGGAGAAACCGTCATAAACCCATTTCTGAAATGGGCTCATTTACTGTCCTCTTGGGGAGTTTCTTTAGAAAATACATCGTTTCAGAGATACGTCTTGTTCTTTGGAGGGAAAAATCTCAGAATTTCTGTTTCAGTTGAAGGTAAGCATTTTTTTTTTCTCAGAGATTAGAGGTTGTTGATGGTTTTTCTGGGTTTCAAGTTAAAAATGTCTTTCTACCTGTTCATGAGTCTGCATAAAATGTCTAAGAATTATCAGAGGTAGAAGGTAAACCCTACTATTAAAGACTTGTGTGTTGATCCACAAAAAGACCATGCGATCACATATCGACCGTCTGTTGTTGTTTGAACCCCATTGGGAAAAAATCCATGATGTGATTTCAGGCCCAGAAAGATGTGTTGAAGGATAGGGTTTCTTATTTTCCTGCTCATGAGCCTATTCGGGTTGTCCCAAACGAATAAATTGTCAAAGAAAAAAAATCACAGGCATAAGGAACAGAGTAATTCAAACTAAAATTTTACAAACAAGAGGATTAAGAAGTCTAATAATATGATCATTAAAAAACTCAACAAATTCCACTATCATACATTCGGATGTCTCTTTGTCAAATTGCTGAAATAGTAAATAGTTGTTTTGTTTTTGATTTGATTCTGTTTGAAAAATAAAATAGATAGATTTTATTTTTTATTTTATTTTACTATTTTAGACTAGCTACAGAATCATGTAGCTTATCTTTTGAAATTATTAGTTTGTATTGCTATCTAAAACCCAATTTTGTTTTATCTTTTCAGGAAAACAACAGTTTATGATGCTTTTTTCAAGGAGAAGGAATCATGATTTGATGTGTTCCATAGCTTAGTGACTTCTCATTTTGTTTAAACAATTTCATTTATGTAATTAATTTTGATGAACAAACTCCTACAAGAGTGTTTCTTTGTTATCCTATTTCTGTAAAGCAATCTGATTTTCTAGGATTACTCTCTATCTTGCATGATAAGAGGTTATTGATCCAAGACAAGTTTAAATAGTGGTTGTTGTTTAGTAGTAGGGACAACTTTGGTTGGAATACAGTATGGACATGTGATTCTGAGAATGTATAATAGGAAAGCAAGTCACCGTTGGCTTTAGACCTGTGTGATGTTTATTCCATTGTGTTCTTCTATTATTCATGTAGTATGAGATATTAATATGTTTGATTAAGCTTTAGCCTTGTCATCATATGGTGTTTCATATTGTCAAATATTTAGATGTTGTCCATAATTTGTCCTTCTATTTTGTATGTATGATCAGTCCATCATTTGATTATTATTAAATTTATTTCAGATATTAAATGATTGATAATATTAAGACTTTGAATTGAGTTTCCTTTCGTTCTAAGTTATTGATTATCATAAGATCACAGGATTTTTCCAGTTATCATTTTGTTGTTATATTCTCACTCCAACACATCAAACACTTCTTTGAATTTATTCTGGAAGTACTAGTATTGTTCTATCACAGGTTTCCCTTACATGCAGGACAAGTAGGAGTTCGAACAACGCAGGAAGATAAGCTCACTTTCATTGATCAGTTACAGGTTAGTCTGTGTGTTATTTAATTAAATTATTTATTAATGAAACGATGATTGCATTAATTATCTTTGACTATTTCCGTGTCATTGTTTGAATTGTATTTGCTTAGTATTTATTAGTTTAAAATCTTTAAACATTCAAAAAAACAAAATATTTATGTTCTTCTTTATCTTAATTAGAAACACTATTATGAACATTCATTTCACAAGATTTCAAGTAAACCTTGCAAACTGTATATAGATTGTATATAATCATTTGTATATATTCATGTTTCTATTAGAACACTTGTAATTAGTAAACCTATAATGTTTGTATCATAGCTTTAGATCAGTTTATTTCTTTTATTATTTTTAGGACCTTGGTTGGCCAACGGAGCCATTAAACCCATCGGGTCATTTCATTCCAAACAGATTGGGTTAATTAGAGAACCCCGGTCTAGATCTGACCTTCTAGTTGATGGTTTGTCACTTATGCTCGTCAACAGGTCCACCTTATTATGGGCCATCTCTAAGAGTCAGTTAGTTTGATTTGGTTTCTCTTGTGCACCTTTAGTTCAATGTGGTTTGGCCTCCATTTTGGTTTATCCCAACTATTGAATGCCACAAGATATTCCATCCTTACTAACATCTATGTAAATAACTTAATATTGTTGACAAGGTTCCCACCAATCCTTCAATATGCATGCTCATTGAATATGAGCAAATCTCACTCCTTGGTTTTCAACATATGCACACTAATTGATCTAGTGTATTCAATATTCTATTCAACATCATCATTGATATGCATTCTATCAATTCTTATTTATCATTCAATTGACTTGGTTCAATGAAATTTCTCATAAATCCTACCTCCAACCTTCTAGGCTTCTTCTAGTCAATCAAATTATGAATCAAACCTCCTCATTTTGAGAGATTTTTGTCTCCCAAAACTTAACAGTTTTGAAGAAGATGATCAAATATGTCCTTCACCTCCTCTAACAAATACGTTTTAGTATAAACTTAACCATTCAAACCAATTTTCAACAAAAAAAATTTACCCCTGCAAGTTTCACAAAGCTTCTATTGCAAAATAGTGCCCTATTCCAACTCATTATGCATGTCTAGCACTAGGTCTTCAACCTATGGAAAAAATGTCAATTGTTCCTCCCCCTCATGAAGCATACAAGGTTATTTCAAATGCTTGGAATTGATAATAGATTAAAGGCTCATATATGGTGGCAACACTAGTTGAAAAACATTTCCCCCGCCTGCTGCATAATTTCAAAGGGACCATACCTAATGGGTTTTAGTTTCTTCCCTAGGCCTTGTATCGATTCTTTACTAAGATGTAACCACATCGTAAATCCCACATAAAAATAATGAGATACTCTATGTCAATCATGCCTCTCTTTGCACTTTTGTTTGCTCTTTGTAGGGACTCTTCCATTTGTCTATGTGTCTATTGAATTCTTTCAATGAACCTTATGGATTTGTGTTGATCATCATCTCACCCCATGGAATTCTCTTCAATTTTTTGAGAAAATAAAATTTTAAAGATAATTCGAGGTAAAAATACCAAACATTTCTTGAAGGGTGACTTACTTCTTATTAGGGCCCTACCCTAACCTCCCTATTTAAGGGTACTTATGGGTTAGTTAATTAATGTATGAGGCCATTTTATTTGAATAAGGAACACTAGATAGTTGGTGTGAGGTTGCTCAATGTAAAAGGGTCATATATATTAAATAAGGCCCACTAAGCAGTTAGTACTCATCAATGATAGGACCACTCATGGATTAGGGTTTAGGTTGTGATAAACAATTTATAGAGGTAGGAAGATATGTAATCTTTTGTCAAGTATTATCATTGTATTGGAACTTTGTTGATTTGGAGGCTTCCCTCTTGAAAAGCACTATGAAGATTGCTCCCTTTATGGTATCAATATAAGGGTTAATATTTTGCAAGTTCAATACTCTTGTTCTTCCTATTTTACTTTATGTAGTTATATATTTTTTGTATTGCTCTCAATTCATTTTTTTTCTATATAAGTACACTACAAGTGGTATTGGATCTATTTCTTGTGATGACATGTTCTCAATTTTTTTAAATTTCAAATTTTAACTTTGTTTTAACTCTTTTAGACTATATATGTGTTCCAACATATTTAAACATAAATATATATGGTTTAGAGGGTAAAACTACAGTTATGAATCTTACACGTAAGACATAAAAGTGGGGTCACATGGTTGGACACCCTTCTACACTTGTGTTGGTACCTAGAAAATAGTATTATGTCAATTAGATTATACTCGTGGATTTTATCTTTTATGTACACTTGGGTAAATCATAATCCCCCTCGGCATACCTAAAACCCACCCTACAAAAACAAAAAACAATTGTTTTGTCAATATAGTACACCGAGCATAATATTTGGGGAGATATTTCTCACATCCCTTGGAATCGGGTAGTATGGCTAAGGTTATGTTTGATCCTCCTTATTTATAGTCATGAAATATTGGCAAAGTACACATGTCTTTTATGTGTTTAGATTGGACAAAAAAATGCATTCCTTTTTTGTTTAGATTTGACAAAACCTTGAAATAAAACTCATTTCACTACCCAAAAGAATCATGCTCACTTTTCTACCCTAATTCCATGTCCTTCAAATAAATGGAGAAAATTTGTATGGAAATCCACAAGACTTTCAATCTTCAGAAATAGTGGCTCTCTTACTTATATAAATACCATCCAAAAACTTTTGAATATCCTTCTTCTTCACGCGACATTTCTGCAATATTAAAATTGCAATGTATAAGACAAAGACATCATCTTGTAGTTTTACTTCATGGTCGATACATGTTGAAATCCTAACACATTTTCTATATAAATATTACATTATTCAAGTGGCTAGTAGATATAAGTTTTTTCTTTCAATCATATCCAAAAGGGTACAAGAGACATTGGAAAGAAGAATAGACTTAAACACTCAAACATCCATAGGCAAAGAAATGTCCCTCGTAGGGCAGAGACTATAGCCAAAGGACCACTGCAAGTCAATAGAATCTTAATGTATGTTATCTTTCACCATTCCAAACATGTAGAGCTTGAAGGAAAGAGAAAAAGTTTTTTTATATCTCATGCAAGGAATGTTGATAATCCTTATATCCAAGATTATCTTTGTATAAGATGACACATGAATCCATTGGCATTCAAACCCATTATCTAATTGAGAATAAAGACAAAAAACATGTATGCTAGGATGTCCACTTATTCTAGGAAAGCCAAGGGTTTAGAAGCTACAAGGGAAAGAGTCATTGGAAAATATTATAATTAGAAACATTGTATTCATGCAAAAAATCTCTTTCAATAGTGTAAGCTATCTTCATGTGCTAATAAGAGATATTGCTAGATTGTTTTCTTATAATCTTGTAATTTATTAGTAGTTGTAGACTATTATTTCCTTTCATAGTTTTCTTGAAGCTTGTAGGAATAGATGTTGCAATCTATAAACTATTCTTGTGTGTGTAATGTATATGCTTAATTATCTTATGAAGTGCTAAAATATTGATGTGAAGTAGGTTATATCTTGACATGTTGTAGGTTATCCTTGGTTTCTCAAAGTTTCTTTGGGGTTTGTGCAAGCTATAGTTGGTGGACTCTAGTTGTTGTTGTTTGTATTTCTCCCTTTTTTTTTCATGTCAATGAGTTCTTAAATGCTTATAAATAGGATTAGATTAGCTCCATTATACATTTGTATTCATAGTTTCTTTTTATTTTAGTTCATAATCCCATATTACAACAGTTGGACCATAATTGGACGGTTCACAATTTCAATGGAGGAAGGTCTAATTGGGTCTTTTCTTGTGTTAACTTGTGAAGTTAACAAGGGACATTTCCCCATGACATTTAACCATGCACTTGTGAAGTTAACAATGGATATTTCCCCAGAAATTTTTGGCAAGGATTCCTTCAGAAGATTAAAATTGAAGTGAATTGGGTTGAGGTTGGTGGTCAGCATGCAATTTTTTTTTTTAAACCTACAATCCTCGTCTCTATAGCGATGAAAAAGAGTGGAAAATATAGCATTCTCGTGGCAACAAAAACTTATCATTTGTGCTTTTCCATAGATGTTTGTCACTATAGTGATCACAAATCGTGGAAAATATAACATTCTCGTGGCAACAAAACTTATTATTTGTTTTTTTCCACGGATGTTTGTCACTATAGGGATGAAAAATAGTGGCAAATATAGCATTCTCGTGGCAACACAAACTTATGGTTTGTGTTTTTCCACATATGTTTGTCACTATAGAAATGCAAAAGCATGGAAAATATAGCATTCTTGTGGCAACAAAAAATTATCATTTGTATTTTTCCACAAATGCTTGTCACTATAGGGATGAAAAAGCATGGAAAATATAACATTTTCGTGCCAACAAAAACTTATCATTTGTGTTTTTCCACAGATGTTTTTCTCTAGAGGGACGAAAAATAGTGGCAAATATAGCATTCTCGTGGCCAAAAAAACTTATCGTTTGTGCTTTTCCACAGATATTTGTCTCTATAGTGACGAAAAATCATGGAAAATATACCATTCTCCTGGCAACAAAAACTTTTCATTTGTGTTTTACCACAGATGTTTGTCGCTATAGCAATGAAAATTCATGGAAAACATAGCATTCTCGTGGAAACAAAAAAGGAATGTTTTGCACTATATAGATGGATGTTTGTCTCTATATAGATGGATATGTGTCTCAATATAGACGGATGTTTGTCTCTATATAGACAAATGTTTGTCAAAAAAAAAAAAAATTGCAACAAATGCTTATCAAACGAATGGCACGTGGAATCCATATTTTGTGGATATTTCCTCGAGGAGTTTTTATTCGTTGATATAGAAAAAAAAAAAAGATCCACGAAAAATAAGACCTGCTTTTGTGGCAAGTTCAACAAAGAAGTGTCGCAATAGCAACAAAAAATCCTGGAAAATTTGGTCATATTTAGTAGTGCATCCACTCAGAACACAGGATTTATGCGGGTTATCAATACAATCTTGGACTTAGTCATTCAAGGAGATCTTTTAATTTTTTTCTAAGGTCTTACCAGGCTTTAGGGACTCTGTAGTCCATTTCCAAACTAGCTAAGACATTTACTCCTGGAATTTACCATTCATCTCTCAACTTATTTTCCTGGATTCCTTTCACAGACAACACACTGCAGCAAGTAAACTATTGTGCTCACAGGAGGCACAAATATACACAAATATATACATGAGGCCATTCACAGGAGGAAATCATTTTTACAACTCCTTGAATATTCTAGATAAGATGTAGGTCCTCCTGCTCAGTTATGCACTACATAGAAAATTCCATTCCATTACTTAATCGTTTGGGTATAATTGCTTCCCAATGGGACAAGCCCATTAGCCAGACAAACACATTTACAAGACCATTACAGGCATAAATTCATGGTTCTAGTTAAATTACACGTAGTGAAAAATACTTATCTGTTACATGTTATAGAAGACCAACTGATTGTGGGTGTTCGCCTTTCCACCCAACCGTAGGCTCAGATGCATTCACTCTTAACACTCTAGCCACCCCGTGCCAAGCCATTATACCACTAGGGAATCTCTCTCTCACTCTCTAGTTCTCAACAATTTGTGAAGGACACTCTCCTTCACACCACTCTTGGTAGAAACGTTCGCACACCCACCTAGCTCAGGCCTTAACAAGGTTTTTCAGATACCTTCCCAGTATCAAGCTCGCAACCTTCTCAACTTAGTTCAGGTCTTTGGATTCTCTTATATAGGACTTAGAGTTCCATCTATTTTTTTGTTACTATGTTTTTACATAGTCCATCCTCTTTCTCCCCATCTAAACTCTCTCGATTTTTCTCTCCCCTAATTTTTTTTCTTCATGATCTCTTGTCTACCCTCGTGTGCTTCTCTTGCGTGCATTGCTTGGGAAGGTTGTTGAGCTTTCCCCTTCCTTCTATCAGAAAGAAACCCGTGGGTCAATATGATCTACATAAATGACACCTTGTGGTACTTTTGGCTTACAGTTTCAACCGTCCTAGTTAGGTCTTCCATACATGTATTCATTGAGGGTGGTTGGTTGCTCAACCACCAACCCTTCCTCATTAACTAATTTGTCTTGAAATCTGGGAGGAGGGAATTAATCTAAATATATCATAATCAAATATTATCACTAATGAGGCTTGGGTCCTTTCTTTAGAATTATGAACCCCTCTTTAGGTTTCTTCACTCCTTCCCCTAGTGGTATCATGACTAGTACTTGAAGGCTTCACCGCCACAGTCAATTGTTGGGATTTTCAATTAAACAATAATACATTACATTGTTTGTATGTCATTGCATGGAAATCACTAATTATTATTAATTACATATAATCATAGGTTTGGAAAGGGGGGTGTTATAGGAAGCATCCCCTGTAGGATAAAATGGAGTAGGGATGGCTCAAGTCCAGTCGTACTTAGAAACATTGACCATTCAATTGCAGGAGTTGGCTAAAGGAAAGGAAAAGCACAAAGAATTCTAGTGTACTACATGCAGAATAGAGGGTCATCATAAGAATGAGTGTCCAACCTTTCAAGAGTATTTGGCAACAAGAGCTTTGAATCCTTTAGGATTATGGTGCGAGATATGTAAAACGATGGGTCATCATCCTACTGATTTCTCATTGATGCATAAGTACCAAAGCACTGCTAGAAACTTGTTTTGTAATTTTTGTAAGTTTATCAGACATGATGAAAAGTAATGGTGTGCATTCGATCTTATGAGAGAACGCATTGCAGATGCACACATATTCCAAGGGGAAGAAGGAACGGAAGGAGGAGTACCACAGTATAATACTCCAAGAGGTTATAATCAAGGAGGAAGAGGATGATTCATAGGTTGCGAAAGAGGAGGATTTGGCATAGGAAGAGGTTTGATTATATGTTATAAATGTAAACAGCCTGGGCATTTGGTGTGAGACTGTTTGAATCCTTGCACGACATGCACTTACTTTAGATAACTAGACCATGTGAAAAAAGACTATCCACAGTTGATCGTGAAGTGGTAAGAAAAGAGGAACCCAAATGTGCAAATGATAGCTACATAGGAGTGTGATGAATGACCCACTAATACATATTGAAAAATTTGGTACGACCACTTGCGACGAAAGTACTCTTTCGTCACAACATGCAAGAGAAAAAGTTCATTTTTTCTAAATCCACCCCGTATTCGTTGTTATCTTGACACCTTTTGTTTGACTAAATTAGTATGGTCAAATTTCGTCGCAAGTGCGACGACTGTAGCGTGTCCACCACGCTTGCGACGAACTTTGACCATAATAATTTACCTTAAAAATGACCGTTGAAAATGACCTAAAATTCTTGCGATGATTGTAGTTTGTTCGTCGTGCTTGCAACGAACTTTGACCATGATAATTGACCTTGAAATTGACTGTTGAAAATGACCTAAAATAAATAGGTGGAAAATAAATATTTTTAGGTCACTATCCTTGCAATTGCAATGATAGTGTCCTAAAATTGGCCTATAAATATTTGACGATTTAAAGATGTTGCGACAATATTGCTATAACAACGATGGTTCCGAAAGGGTATTTTTGTGCGGAAAAATGTCGCAGAATGTTGTTAGAGGTGGGGGAAAAAGTAAAGCGGGTGAAAAGGGTGATGGAAGATGTTATTGCCCTTGTAAAAAATGTTTCCTCAGGTGTCCTGTAAGAATTTTAATAGAAACAACTACAAAACATTGTAGGAAATATGGTCACATTGATGGCGGATCGAATGAATATCGTCCCATGGTAATTAGTTATATATTAATTATCTTTTTTTATTTTGTCAATTTTATGTAAAATTATATATATGTATATATATTGCTTGAATGTTTGTTATAGTATACACTAATTTTGCATGATTGTTTGTAATTATAAAGTTAGAGTTTCCCTCTAACTTTCCGTAGAATATTGCACCAAGTATTAGTAGAAATGATGTTGTACAAGCTGAGCAACATCATCATGACCAAGCAAATGAGGATCTCATGGAAGAAGATGATGGGACAAATCAAGTTAATGATCCCATGGAAGAAGATGATGGGACAAATCAAATGATCCAAGATTTGTTTTCACAGCTGGATGAGGATGGGGAAAAT
>SNQJ01S0029141.1:0-24191 GCA_010110895.2 Picea sitchensis
AGTCCTGCCCCCTCCGGTTCTTCCCACGATACCTACACCTTCCCCGGCATTGCTGCTCCCTCCGGTTCTTCCAACGATACCCACACCTCCTCCGCCAGTGCTGCCCCCTCTGGTAAATCCAACGATGCCCACAACACCCCCGGCAGAACAACAGCCTTCTACTCCCACTATTCCAGTCCATGTCCTCCCCTAGTATATATTACACCGTTTTATTCATGAGCTTGCATTCTCCGATACCAATTTCTTATAAATTGAGCATGCTCATGTATGCCAGCAATTTCTCAAATATGTGTATGTTTCTCTATCAATATGAATAAAACTAGCACAGTCGCTAATTCTGAATAAAACTAGCACAGTCGCTAATTCGTGGCTGGTGAAAGCAAAAAGACGGTTGGCTGTTAAACTTTTGACTGGTGACTGCTGGTGATGCCAGCACAGAGATGTGGTCATTTTAATACTTTAATATTTTTTAATCAGGTAGATGTGGCAATAAGTTAGTGAACACAGTAATTTTTAAACACGATTAGGTCACTGTAAAAAAGTAAACATATAAACCGATGTCTTTATAACAGCTTGGAAGTTAATGGATGAAATCAGAATCATTCATTTATTGTGACGACTAAGAATATTCTAGGCATATTTAATCTCGTCCATAAAAAACATATTAAGAACTAAAAACCTATTAAATGCGTTCATTGTTAATAGGTGTACGCCTTTCAACTTAATAAAACTCAGAAACTTTTGAAGATATAAAATTGCATGAATAACTGTGAAAATCAAATCTGCACATTGAAATGTACCTATTTCATATATTGAACTCTGAGTTGACAATTGAAATTCAATTGATTGAGTGGTCTTTGTTAGTTCTATGTCATGGATTAAAAAAATAAATTTAATTTTTAGTTCTATCTTTGTTAGTTCTATGTCATGGATTAAAAAAATAAATTTAATTTTAGTTCTATGTCATGGATTAAATAAATAAATTTAATTTTTCAAATTTGTTTAGCCATCTCTTTGCTCGCGTTATGTCATGGATTAAATAAATAAATTTAATTTCTCCAAATTTAAATTTAGAAAATACCAAGCCAAAGGGTTTAGCTAATTTGTGACTTTCCTAAGTTTATTTAAAAGACGTATTTGTTGTATTTGACGTGGAATCTCATGAGCACTATCCGAAATTTATAAATATTTACTGACTTTGTAAAAACAACTAAATTCATACATCATATGAACAAGTTCATACAAATTTCATAATATTATTAGATTTTTTTTTTTTCATATAATTAATTAAAAAAAAAAACAAATTTAAATAGATTTTAAATTATTTTTAATATTATTTTAAATACAAAATATTTAATATAATTGTATTTAAAAATATTAATATTAAATTTTTCATTTAAAAATGATTTAATATTATATTTAAAAATATTAATAATATTTTCATTTTTTATATATAAAATAATGAAATTAAATTGTTATACAACTTTATTTTATAATGATGTGTGATATGTATGCAAAGGTTAATTTTTAAATAATGAAATTAAATTATTATGCAACTTTATTTTATAATTACGTGTCTAAAATGTAAATAAAATTTCTCATAATTGAAATACTGATTTTTAATAATTGAAATAGTGTATTGTGTATAATTGTTTCATGTGTAATTTATTAGGATGATTACAATATCTTATACACACTTATCACTCACAAAGGTTTAAGTTTTTTTAGTATCATTATTATAATTTATGAATAATATGTTTCTTTTTTCTCAACATATTTAGAGTTTTATTATTTTCTCTTGACTTTATACACAATATTTCTAATTTTATATTGCTTCAAAATTATAATTTAATTTTATAAATGTGAATTAGGCTCATGAAGTGATGTGTTGGGGTAAAGAGTCCATAATGATTTAATGTGGTCTAGGCATAATTGTATATTATGTACATTGACTCAAGAGATAGGTCCAAGAGATCTTGGTTCATGGCATTAATCCAAACTTGTTGAAATTGCATAACCCTCATTTGTTGCTTAGTAAAGCCAATCATTAAACCCATGTAAGATGGTGGAAGATGAGTCACATCCCATAGTTATTGGGAGTGTGGGATGAAGTACAATCATCTTTATGAAGAGTGAGGGTCAAGGTATGGAGAGAGATGAGTAGTTTTTACATGCAGATTTTGGAACAACAAGAAAGGAGAAGAGGGTTGGGAAGAGTACCAACCATGTGTGCTTGAAGACACTATGGTTTGTCATGTTGAGAAAGAGTCTCAGCCTATAAAATGAATAGTATGCAAAGATTGCCATGTTGAGGGAAATGATCAAGACCCCTTGTGAAGGTCAGTCTACTGGCTAGAGTTTATGGATTCCATCTAAGAGATTCCCTGCCAATTGAGTAATCCTAGCCTAATAAAACGCATCGGTACAAATCCTGAAAGGTGAGTAGTGAAGGGTTACATTCCTTGCGTTGGACAGGTCAATAGGAAGAGAACTAGTGGAAAATAGGGATAACTATAGGATAATACCAATGGGTTTTGGGATATTAAGTGTGGAGAGTGGACAACCAAGAGGGACGAATCTCCTTGTAGACTCATGGCCTCAACTTGAGGGTGGTCTGCTATTGAGAGAAAATGAATAGTATAGCCTATGGCTCGTAGGTTCATCCTTCAGACGTAACCAATTGATTAATTATTACCGGATAAGTTCTTTGTTATGATATTATATTTATTCCGCTATGCAAATGATTTATATGAATGTTGTGTGTTACTATGTGCTTACTATATGCATTCACATTTTTAATATATATTGTTAGATGCATTTAGAATATGTTATCAGTCAAATAGTTAAATCTATGTGTGATATATAACTCAAAAGCTAAGTGAAATTATTAAGTAGAAAATCTTATTTTAAATGTGTTTTCCGGTTGTAATGTTTCTCAATTAAACTAAGGTAAGTTACAATACATTATTTAATTTTTTTTTTAAAATTATTTAGAAAACTCACATTGTAACCAAATACCACCACAACCCCCTATCTTTATCAAATTTGGTCAAATTCATTCTTTATTATGAGTCCTTTTGTACTCTCCTTAACATAAACAATTATTTTCACCTTGCATCTCTAATAGTTGTTTTGTTCTGCTATAGAGAATAATTTATTTTGAACATAAACGTATGGCTTGGTTACATTTCTCATATTTAGGAAGTCAAAGATGAACCCAATAATTACCCTAATTTTCCATCCTCTCCCCTTAAGTTTGATCATTAAAACCTTCCCTTTCTTTTTTTTGATTAATTTGATACACTCTTTTCATTTTGGTGGAACAAGATTTACAAGATTCAGGATTGATTTTTCTAGTTGAAAGCATGTTGAACATTTACTCATTAGCATGTGGACGAATTGTTGTAGAATCCTGTTTAGTTGTTGATAAGTTTGTGACTTGCTATGGAGTTGTGTGGTGAAACAAAAAGAGTTGCAAATTAAACCACTTTTTCATAAATCCATATTTTGGGTTGTTTGTGGTACACATGTTTCCTCAAGATCACAAGAGCACACTTATAGGATCCACAACAAGGAATCACATCAATGAATCTAGGGAATGGTTGAACTACAAAGCTATTGGATCATTGCCTATTTTCGAGTAGAGAACCTCCACATTTTCCTTTTCCAATTTGTTAAGAAAAGTTTCTAAAAGATACAAAATGTTTTTTTGCTAGATGTTAGTTATTCTTCTAAGGGGCAATTGCCCAAGAACTTGTTTTGAAGAAATTGTGTGGTGAAACAAAAAGAGTTGCAAATTAAACCACTTTTTCATAAATCCATATTTTGGGTTGTTTGTGGTACACATGTTTCCTCAAGATCACAAGAGCACACTTATAGGATCCACACCAAGGAATCACATCAATGAATCTAGGGAATGGTTGAACTACAAAGCTATTGGATTGTTGCCTCTTTTTGAATGGTTGAGCTACAAAGCTATTGGATCATTGCCTATTTTCGAGTAGAGAACCTCCACATTTTCCTTTTCCAATTTGTTAAGAAAAGTTTCTAAAAGATACAAAATGTTTCGATGTTAGTTATTTTCTCTAAGGGCAATTTTGCCCAAGAACTTGTTTCTGAAGAAATTGCACATTCACTTCAACTCCAATATTTATGTATATATATTTTTGATAATTGAAATAATAATCCAAGGCTAAGTGATTGAGGATGAACACCTAGGGTTTATGATTCCACCTGAGGGGAAATGTAACCTAGAGTCCAAGGGGTTAACCTATGATCATGAATTTTCTCTATCCTAAATTCTATGTAATTAGCCTATTTCATCATTCTTCCTAATGTTTATGCCAATTAAAATAGGAACCTAATAAGTCAAAAAGAGAAATAAAAAAACACAAGACTTAATTACCTCCTACACAAAAGAAATTACATCTTACCTTGATGCAACCAACTCCTACTTTCATGGAATCAAGAATGAAGTAGAGAGGAGACTCTTTATCCTCACCATTCATTTATGTAATGGATGAAATTCAAATTGGAGGGGATCTTGAAGAAAATACATCTCTTGAAGACAAAATGGGGGTTTCCATGAAGAAAAACCAACCCATCTCTTATATGATCCATGGATATATGGAAGAGGGGTTGTTATGTTAAAATAGGGACCAAGAATGAGTAAGGAGATATCCCCTTAAATCCTGTATTGGGATGAAATTTTTAGGTTACATCCTGAGAATAAAATACACTATCTATTAAAGCAACAATTTGTTGAAGATTAAATCTAAAAGTAGACATTAATTTGGACTCATGATACACATACTAAAGATCACATGGAGGAGGAGTATTCTCGAGGTACTGGAGAGTACAGAAGGGTCTGTCCTTCTATGTTGCATGAGGTAGTAGAGTAAGTGCCAAAGATTGTGTGATTGAAAGATTAATTAAATAACTTAACAATGATTTTCTTGGTTGATCATGGAATCTTTTACTACTAGAAAAAGTGTCTTGGGAGTTTTGAACGTGTCTTGTTTTCCCTAGTGGTCTCATAACTCAACAAGGTCACTATCTTTGTTTTCCCTAGGTCTCATAACTCAACAAGGTCATTGTCTGTGGTATCTTCCATTAATTTCAAAGAAAATCAATTCTATGCAAAAAAATAAAAAATTAATTACTCAAGTTTCAATGAAGGCCACTAGAATTATATATAATATTTTTGATTGAATAAAACAATGGCATACAACTTTTGGTTCTGATCTTAGGGATTTCTCAGATCCCCTCTTCACAACACTAGGGAAGTTAATCTTCTTCTTTGCAACACAAGGGACACTGTTCTTCTTCTTCTTACTTCACCATGGATTCTCTAGGTTCTGGTGATGTGTTGGCCATTCCAAATCCAACACAGTGTATTTTGCATGAATTTGATGGCAAACAAGAAAAAATAAATCCATTGATGCCATAGTGCACAAACCAATAAAAAATAGATCAAGGCTACTTACGAGAAGAAAGCGAGTTTAAAGGGCTTGAGGCTGTTGGGGAAAAGGGACTATCCATAAGGAGTGAACAAGCTGTGAACAAAGATACTTAGGAGTCTTGAGAATGGTGATACTGTGCATACTCATCTTGCTTCATCATTTGATAGTTGGAAATCTACACTTTCCCTACTTTCCCTCAACTTGCTTAAACTCTCTTTGACCTCTCCAAAAAAAACCATACCCAAAAACTCTATTCTATCACATTGGAAATAAAAATAAATATAATTACATAAAGAGAATCCAAATTTGTTCTATATCCCAAGTGTACGAGTTACATAAAAAACCCAGATTTGTTCTTTAGCTTTTGTGTATGAGATCCATTGCTTCCATTAGATGCTACTCAACTTTGAGTTCAAGAATGTAGAGGTTCAATTGCCTCATGTTCTCTAAAGGTTCAATTGCCTCATGTTGTCGAAAGGACATGTGATGTAAATAAGTGTATGTTGTATGAATGTGTGTGTTCCAATATGCTTGCAAGCACTTGAAAAATTGACGTTTACATAGCTTCAACTATGGCCATCCTATGACAGGTGTTTCTATCGATCTTACGTGTCACTGCCATAGTAACTCATCCTATGATAGGTGTTTGGTATACATACCTTCCATGTCACTAGTGCCATAGTAACACAACCTATGATAGGTGTTTGGTCCACAGACCTTACGTGTCATTGCCATAGTAACATGTTGTTGGGGAAACACAACAACGCTTTCTATAAAAGTCGGAGGCCTAAGCGTCCCATGTGGTCGGGCACAATGTATCCTAGGCTAGAAGAAAGAAGAAGAAAGAAGAAGAAAGAAGAAGAAATTTTAATGTCCATGAGGCTAAAAATACCTTATGGGATGTAATCACTTCATACACCCATTTTTGCATTTCAACCCTTTTCATGTTTAGCTTGATTATGAGCTCTCCCACTTTCTCCACATTCCCCTCATTGAATAAATTATTCCAAGAGTTAGTTGTTAAAATACTCACATAACTGCCCCTGTTGTCTTTGAAAGCTTCACACTTCTAAAATGAAATGTTTTTCTACTTCCACTTTTCCTGAGGTGTAGAACATATTCACCCTTTCTTCCCAAGCTTCCTTTGGTCCTTTCCAATGCTTGGTTTCACAACGAAGTTGATGAGAACTACATTAATTGAGAAATAGTCATTTTGGCTCTCCAAGATATTGGCCCCTATGTATGCTTTTCGATGGTGGTTGTGGGGTTAAACTCTTCAATGTAATATTTTTTCTTTATCCCTAGCCCTTTATCCCAGGATCACTGTGGAACCTATCAATAACAAAAGCCTTTTATCTCTTCATTGTTCGTAGGGCACCTATTCAAGTGAATATCCCATTTACTAAGCCATTTAATATTTGTCAAAGATTCACGTCTTCTTTTTTTTGCACAACATGTCATTGAAGACAACCTTAGGCCACCGAATCGCCTTCCATTTTCTCAATTTTGTTTAGATATCTTATGAGACACACCATAGCAATTGCTTCAACAGGAGCAACCCCCATTTCACTCGGCATGATATCATAAGGAATTAAACTTTTAATTTTAAATTTGTTTTGTACAAAGCTGCTGAATCTTCAATTTGCTTCCACTGTAAGTCAGATGTGCTACGGGCCCACACTTCACAACCATAGAGAACCACCTGGATCACTAAAATCCCAAAGAGAATTTGCATAGTCTTCCAATCCCACAACTTTGCCTCTTTACACCTATTTTGGAAAGCATAGCACACTTTCCAACCTCCCAAAATTATTTTCTTTCTCGAGAACCTTCCCAACTTATATTTTTGTTGAAGTCAATTTCGAGTTATTTGTAATCTACCACTTCTTAAAGAGTGTTGCCTTCAAAGTAGAACATATGTTGATTATGTTTTTGCTTTCTTTTTACAGAGAAAACTAGCACTTTTGTCTTGTTAGTATTAACTTGCATCCCACTGTACTACAAAAGTGCTCAAGGGAAATTAAGAGTTCTTGCAACCCAAGAGAAGATTTAGCAATTAGAATAAGGTCATTTGTACGTAAGAGAAGCCTTATCACAAACTCTACCAAAAGAGCATCATCACCCTCCTGCAAGTTTAACCACCCTTCAAGTTTGTCTATATATAAACCAAAAGGGTAGGGGACAATAACTCTTTACGACCCCTATATCACTCCTAAAACTTTCGGAGATGCCAGCTGACATTCTGATTTTGAATTTAACCTCCTCATATAGTCTATGGATGACTGCTCTAAGGTGCATAAGAACCCCAAGTTCCTCCATTCTATGCCAAAGCTTCTCTCTAGGGATCATGTCAAAAACTTTTTTGAAATCCACAGCAATAAAATGATTCTTCTTTTTTCTCCCACACTTTTTCAATGATGTGCCTTAGAGTTATACAATGATCAATTGTTGAGTGTTTAGGTTCCAAATCTTCCCTTTGGCTGCTTATCTCTTTCTTTCCGCTTCCACCACCATCTATTTTCTAGCATACTATTGAATAACTTTGTGAACAAGGGGTTTATCATTATAGTCCCATAGTTGAGGATTGTTGACATCCCCACTCTGAAAAGTGGTATTGCTAGACCTCTTTGTCCAATTTGTAGGGAATCTCTCATCAATGATGTTGTTGAAATTTTCATAATGAGGTGCAAGAGTTTTGAACCTCATTTTCATATTCTCGCTTGGAGTTCAACTAAATATTTTGCTTTTCCAACCCCCAAATTTTTGATACCCACCTCAATTTCTGGCACGATGAAGAGTTTGGTGGTAGTGCTGGACCAAGGAGGGGGTCAACATTAGATCTTGCTCATAAACCGCTTGCACTGAACCATTGACAAGCCGAGTTATTTATTTTCATTTTTTCTCATTTGAAGTTCCTTCCTAAATAACTTAAGTTATTTTTTCCCAAGAAAATTAGTTCCTCCCACCTTGAGATCATGAAATCAACTCTCTTCTTTCTTACAATTTGCTTATAGGATTTTATGTTTTACTTCTTTCTCGGCTGACTTTTCAAAGTTTTCTTTGTTGTTTTGTATCTCATCAAACCAAGTATTAACCGGAAAACAATTTGTTTCAAATTTCCTATTTTTTCTTTGCATTTTGTGTAAGTGTTTCAGTTTTCTTTGTTGTTTTGCATTCCTCATCAACCAAGCATTAACCGGAAAACAATTTGTTTCAAATTTCCTATTTTTTCTTTTGCATTTTGTAAGTGCTTTGAATTAACTTTGTTAGCTCAAGACTATGGAGGCCCCGATGAAATTCTCCTTGTTAAACAGCCTCTAGCAAGTATTCCTAGCGTGTTCAGTTTTTGAGTCAAACACTCTCCCTCGAAGGAGGTTGTTGAATGCACTGATTTTTCATCCCACATTGTTGTTATTCATTCCAAGTGAAACTTAAATAGATCCATCTATGATCAGATTTCAACTCCTACAATTGTTCACCAATCAAAACATCCTCCATTTTCTCACACAAGCCATGGGAGCAAATTGCATAGTCTACTACACTTACTCCATTATAAGTATTGCAGGTGAAATTGCCAGAATTAGCCCATATAGCCACCCCATTACAAATGACTAAGTCAAATGCCCCACATGAATAAGCAATTGTTCCCAAAATGCTTTTTTTTGTTGTCCCTCTAAAACCTTGTCCACCTGACATTCCTTTCCTCAGAAGCCAAATGGGATTAAGGGTCTCCTTTGCAACTTAATACTAGTTTGTTCACTTGTTGTCCTAGCACTGAAATCCCCCACTATAAGGACCTCACTTAGTTGAGAGTACTCCAATATAATTTTTAAGGCTGCATAGGGGTCTTTATGGTCAAGCCCCCCACTTTTGTAAGTTTTTTGAGACTTGTGGGGCAAAATAACATTCTGCAATTCTAATGGTGTTACCATTTTCTCTGACATATTTTAAACCAAATGAATGGTTTATCGAGTCTCTTTAATTGAACGTATTCTAATCTTGTTTTTTTCCTCACTAAGACCATGATACCCCATGTCCTTTACAATTCTCGCCTGCCCTGCTCCACACCGCCATCTTCACATACCCTTCAAACAAAGGTGTCCTACACCCTTCATGCTCATGTGTTTCCAATAGACAAATTATGTCTCTATCTTCCTGGGGTATCCCAACCTGTGTCCCCACCAAGGATAACCTCTCCAGTCTAACAAACTAATCTTATGGAAACTTGGGTGTAATCTGGATTGCTATTTCTTATTCACAAGACTCAAAGTTGAGTCTTCACCCCTATTTGCCCATACTGACCTTTTTGCATTTTTTCTTGCTAATGAATTTGTTGTCACTTATTGGCTATTGCCTTGCTGTCCTATTTTTGAATGAGGACCGAGAAAGGAAATCACAACTTTGCCTTTGAACAACTACGTTCTTTTCCCTCATCCCTTGGCTGTCCTAACCTTGACATCTCTTCTTCCTTGTTCAATAGTTAAATCTCCACTAGAAAAAGTGAGAGCCCCCTCAGCTGCTTGCCTAGAGAACTGTTTACCAATGCATGCTTGGATGATGACTTTTATGGGCCTATCTCTCACGCCACTAGGTTTACCCACCCTCCATGCTTGACAAATTCAGCCTTGCCAAAGCAAATTGTCCTTAAAAAATTCACTTGTAAGATCTAGAGTACATTCCTTTTTTCCATACTCTCACGCCTTTGATAATTATGTTTGCTGCCTTACCTTGTCTTTCTGATTTCATTCATGCCATCCCCCTACCTCTTTGTTTCTTTTTCCATACTAGAAGAATTACTAAGAATTTGTGTCCAAGTTTTGAAATGTTTTCTAAGATGTAGTGTGTATATTTGTCTTAAAACAATAAATAAATAAAGTGTAAATCGAAATAAGTCTTCGTTCTTTAATTTTCTCCGCTCCTTGATCCAGTCAAGTAAAAACTTGAATTTATATGCATTATTTTAATGTAAAAACAATTTAAAAATGGAGGTTTGGGGTGAAATGTGAAGCTGTGCAATAAAATTTTATAAAGCACATGTGGATTTGAAAAATATAATATAATTCATTATAATTGGATTTATAAAATAATATATACTATAAATTTAAAAATTTATATATAGAAATTTAATAAGAATATTATAGAATTAAAAAGTCATAAATTATAATAATAAAATGATTGAAATATATATTATTACATAAAATATAATATAATTAATTATAATTGATTTATAAATAATATATAATTATAAATTCTAAAATTTATATATAGAAATTTAATAAGAATATTATAGAATTAAAAATATAAATTAAAATAATAAAATTTTTTTTTTTTTTTTCTATGTATTAAAGTAAAATTAAAAAATATTAAATATTATTATTAAAACATTAAAAATTTAATTAATTATTCAAAATAATAACTTTAAATTTAATTTTATAAATTTATAAGGAGAAAAGACTAACAATCCAATTTATGTATTTAAAACCTAGCTAATGGTTGACTTTGCATGTACATTGGTTGACTTCACATGTACATTGATTGAAGTGGATACTCATGTGGTTACTTTCATTTTTATTTGATCATCTATATACATCAAATTATTTTATTTAAACTACTAAATTATTGTCGAATTATTTTATTTAAACTACTAAATTATTGTTAAGGTAGTATTTTGAGATATAAACTAAATTATTTGTTAAATTAACATTATATATATAATGTTTAATGAAATTTAATTATTTATGTAGACTATTTTTTTATTAAATTATTTTAATAAATTAACATTATGGATATAGAATGTTTGAGTGAAATTTAATCATTTATGTAAATCAAGTTTTCTTAATAAAGAAGGGTAGATTTATCTTAATTCAGCATTTGTCTTAGAGTTGAGAGGTATCAAATCTAGAGATGAAAATTTATTTAGAAAACAAAACTTGGAAAAATGTTTGCATCTCAAGGATTTGATGTTGCCCATGATAGATCCAGAGTTATGATGAATATATGTTGGTTATTTACACACACACACACTATGTACCTCCATGTTGATAAATAAAGGAATTCACATCTCCCTCATATTCTCAACCCACCATTAAATGTCCTAACCATAAGAATTTTCACTTTCAATATTGAAATATTTACTTGTTATTAGTATTTTTTAAAATACCATAGTAACACATCTCTCATATGGAGAGGTAGAAAGCATTATGTGCTCAATAAGATTTATTTCATGTACAATTACCTCTATAAAGTTGATATAAATTTCTATTTTACTTAAGGTGGATGTTAATTTTTTTTTAAATGCCACATTTGTCACCTCATTGTTATATAATATATATATATATATATATATATATATATATATATATATATATATATATATATATAGGTGGACATAGAAACATTTTATTTATGGTTCACCTTGAAATTATTTTTTCTTATTATTAAGCATTGGGGGAATTACACATCTCTTTCATTCTAGAAAGTAGAAAGCACCTATTAACAAAATCATAATTTCTTTACTTTCGATTACTCTATCTCTCTATATAGAGTTGATATAGAATTATTTTACTTAAGATGTACATTGAAATATTTTATTTATGAATGACATTGAAATATGTTTTGTTATTATTGTATTTTTTAAATGTCATGTGTCAACTCCATGTTGAGGAGGGAAAGAATTACACATCTCCCTCATCCTCGACTGTAGAAGGTGCCTTTGGACGCAATTACTAAATCATTGTCAAAGCGACATTTTAATACATATATTTAATTATTTATTAAGTTAGCACCATGTTTATGGAATGTTCAATGAGATTACTAAACCATTGTTAAAGTGACAATTTGATACATATATTTAATTATTTATTAAATAAGCACCATGTATATGGAATGTTCAATGGAATTACTAAATGATACATATATTTAATTATTTATTAAGTTAGCACCATGTATATGTATATGTATATGTATATTAAATAAATAATGAAAACAAAATTCAACAATAATCATTTGCATATATTAAAGCAAGATTAAGGAAGAGATTCTTCTTTCAGTGAAAATTTAACAATTGACGTGTACACAAGCAAAAATAGGGTAAAATTCACCTTGCCATGAGAGAACTATAGTTATCTAAAAAAAGGTGATACCGCCATAAGCATGGCTTCCACCATGGAAGCTAATTCAACAATTGTCATGTACATAAGCAAAAATAGGGTAAACATTCACCTTGCCATGAGAGAAATATAGTTATCTAAAAAAGGTGATACCATCATAAGCATGAATTCCACCATGGAAGGTAGCAAGGAGATTGTTCATTAAGTTCTATTATGCATATGTTTTTTTCCAGATGAAAAATTTCACTATTATATTAAAATAATTTGTATTACATCTCTGTTATAACTAATATAACAATATTCCAACTTTCACATGGATGTGCACCAGTTATGAGGCTGTGATCTGTTACCTCGAGATGAGGCCAAAGATCGAAGCCAGAAAAACTCAAAAAGTTTTGGTAGAAGGTAACCTACATGCAATTTCACTCTTGTGGTAATACAGAGGGATGTTTAGAAAAGTTACAAAAAATGGTGATCTGAGTGGAGACAAGAAGCTGGAAGAAACTAATAGAAACTAATAGAAGTTTATGCTTCTTGTTGGGCCTTCATGATTTTCAAGCCAGTGGTTATAAGAAAATAGACCAGCTTGTTTTTGAAGTGGAGTCTTGGAGAGGGCGTCTGCTTTCTTGTTTTTTTCCCGTGGAGTGTGGAGGAGTGTGAGGTGTCGGAACTTGTGTTGTAGCTCGCGAGTTCTATCCATCCAACCTAGAGGAGAGGAAAATTGAATCTTTCCTTTGTTATTCAACCAGTCAATCAATATTATGGAGTCTCCGAGGCGCTGTAAGTATAAAATATGTAGCCTTGTGGCCAAGAGAAGTGTTTCCCAAGCCCCCATCAATTATGCTTTTGTGTTAGTGTCGGGACCGCAGTTTAGAGTCCAACAGAAGTGTGAGTTATTTGATATCTTTAGGTAGACTCCAACGCCACAGTTGAGGCCATCTGCCTGAGCAGCCCCATCGAACCAAGCAGTTGGCAAACCTTTAATGAGAACAGTCTCAAGCTTGGGTTTAATAGATCTTTGTCTCCGATGTGTTGAGCTCCAGTTGGTGTAAGAACCCAGAGTTCTATGAACTATTGCAGTAATGGAGGGGAGTGCATTTTTGAAAATGGTATCGTTTCTCTGTAGCCAAATGTACCAGGAAGTGAAGGGAGGCAGCGAGCGATGAGTACAATGATTGTTGATCCATATCTTGTAAGGTAGGTATGTTCCAAAATGTGTGTAACTGAACAACCACGAAGATCTGATCCTAGACTTCTCTAGTAAAGGGGCAACTGACAAAGATGTGAAGGGTAGATTCCTCTTCCCCACGACATAGAAGGCAGATGCTAGGGCCGATTCTGCCTTTTTTGCAAAGGGTATCCCAAGTATTGATTTTATTTTCTAAGGAGAGCCAAGTAAATAACTTGATTTTCAACGACATGTTCCAGCGCCAAAGCTTTTTTCTCCAATTGGTGGTTGAAAGCAGCCAATAGTGATTTTTGATAGCAGTGTAACTGTTTGTGACTGTAGTACGGCCCGTGAGGTCTCCTCCGATCCAAATAGGGGCATCCTCCCGCTCTAGAAGATTTAAACCTGTGGTTATTAAAGCATTCATGTAGGAGACCCATTCATTTGCAAGAGCAGCAGGTAGACCAAGATCTTCAGGAGAGCACCAACAGTGGGAGAGCATGTCCATCCCAGTCAGATTTTTTGCATGGAAAAGATAATAAATATGAGATATTGTGATAAGATGGATTTTTATCCCATGCCTAAGATGCGGTCTTGTCCAATATGTATTGAGTGTCTAGTCCCCGGGTTCCAGTTGAACCAGTGGAAGAGGAGAGGGGTCGTCCAAGACTGTTTTTTCCAGGTATATGAGTCTGATCTGGGTAGGGGAGGGGGCGATCTAAGCCAAGAAGCAACATAAACAAGTGGCAGGTATTTGTCCAGGATGAAAGTGTGCTAAATCGCAGACGTTTTTAGAACTCGCCAAAGAGTGTTTGCAACCAATGCTAAGTTAAATAAGAGGATGTTTCTGAGGCCCCAACCTCCTTTTTATTTTGGCTTTGCAAGAGTGTCCCAACTACAGAGGTGGAGGTGATGTGTGGAGATACAACCCGACCAGAGGAAGTTGAAGAAGAGCTTATAGAGCTTGTGGAGCACTGTCACAGGGAGAGATGCCAGTGCCATCCAATAGACAGGTTGGCCTTCTAGGACAAATTTTAAAAGTGTATAATGCCCACCGAGGGAGAGATAGCGGTTGCACCAATTTCCAATCCTATTTTCCACTTTTTCCAGGAGCCAGTTTCAGTCAACAATCCTATATGAATATGCCTTAATATAATATCTCAGGTAATTGAAACCAACAGACAGATTTATAAAAGTATAGGGAAAGAGATCTTTGCGCTGGTTTAAGGATTGATCAGAGAGGTTTGAAAAATTAAAGGTGGACTTTGACCAGTTTATATGCAGTCCCGAGGCCCTGCTAAAGACTTGAAGAATTTCTTTTATTTCACTCCATTCAGATAAGGAGTCGTTGGTAATAATCAAAACATCGTCTACGAAGAATAGGTGTAGTATCTTGATCATCCTTGTGACTTTAACCCCTGTTAAAGATCCTTGTGTCTGGATTTGTTTGAGGAGTAAGCTTAGGACTTCCATTACAAGGATAAATATTAATGGGGAGAGTGGACAACCTTGATGCAAACCTCTGCCGCTGTGGAAGAAAGGGGAAGCTTCTCCGTTGACCAGTACCGAGAAAGTGGCGCTCGTGATGCAACCCATTATCCAATTGATAGTATGCATACTGAATCCTGATTGAACCAGAACCAAATGGAGGAAATCCCAGTCGATACAATCAAATGCCTTCTTTAGATCTAGCTTTAGAATAAGTGCCTTTGATTTTTTAGTTTTTATGTCGTGTAGGCATTCTTGGGCTGTGCCTATAGCATCAAGGATTGTTGTGTGCAGAGATATACTACAAGTTAATCATAGTAATTTCTCAATGTCAAAATATAATTAATTCTTGTGTCTACTAAGAGGATAAACATCGTTCTCTAATGTGTATGGATTTAACTAAATAGGAACATGGTTAGTCGTGAGATGGTTGTACTCATTTTTATATTTTTAAAATATTAAATGGTATTTTTGTAAATGTACGATATAGTAGATAGTAATATAAAAATTGGGAAAATATTTATAATTAGATTTATTTACGAATGTGAACTTATTCATCATCTATTTAAACAAAAATAGTTCAATTGAAATGATTAGGTAGATCATTAACCTATTTTCACCCATTTCCACACATTATAGAATATGTATTTTTAACCATTCAAACATCCTTTAAGAAAGTTTTTTTTTTCACAAGGGAAAGATATCTTATATTAGATATATAAAATAAATTTTACAAAATTCTTCTCAGAGAATATTATCCTTTCTATCCTTTTACAAATCCCACTTTACTGTCTTTAATTGTCTTATCACATATACTTCTTACAAAAAAAAAATAATCCAAAATTATTGTTGTTCTAATACATTTGTTGATCAATCACTTAATCATGCATTCTGAATTTAATATTCAGTCATTCTTTCGAAACTTTCATCTTGTTCTCCCATTCCTTTGGAAAAAATAAAATTCCTTCCTCCATAAACAAAGCCTGCTTTGATAGCTGATCTGTTTCCCTATTGAATTCCCTGTATATGTGTTGTATTTTTAAGTTTTGGAAGCTTCCACTCATTTGTCGGATTCTAGTCATCCAAAGTTGTAATGAAATCACCTGCAAATTGTTTTTATAAGAAAACCAGTCAAAAATTACTTTGGAATCTCCAATCAATTGTAGACAATTAATTTGCTTATGTAGATAAAAAAACAATAGACTCCACAGTGCCATGATTTCTCCTATGGTATTTGTTCCTGTGCCATAGTTCATTTTAATACTAAATATACCCCCCTCTGGACATTTTAGCACTGTACCCACACCACATTTTTCTTCTCCATTTTGTGAAGCCCCATCAAAAAAACCAACTGCCATATTCTCTTCTAGCAAAGGAGGATGTACTACTCTTTATGTATGGATAGGAATAGTTTTGTTATATTCACCCAGACCTAGAAGAACTCGATTACCTACCTTAAGAAGAGATAGTGGATGATTCTAAAAAATAATTAGGTTTCTCTATCTCCAAATTTCCCAACAGATATAGCATGGTAGTTCCAACCAATTGTCCTTTTTCTTAATCCGAAGCTGAAAATTTTCACTGAGTTGTCCACAATCCCACTTTTTTTTAAACTTAAGAACTTTTAGAAGATATTTCCATACATCTCTTGTAAAGGGGAATTTTACCATTAAATGATTTATTGTTTCCTCTTCCTCGCCACACATGAAGCATCTACTAGGTCTAGCAAACCCTCTTTTTATCAGATTATCCGAGGTTAGAATTCTATTTTCTATCATCAACCAACAAAATAATTTAATCCGCAAGGGGATATGCCTTTTCCAAATATCAATCATCCATTCCTTTTGAGAACATCCATCTTCTCTAGAAATTGCACCTCATAAGCTTGTTTTGCAGACACTTTTCCTAACTTATTATCCTAGGTCCAAACAATTTTATCTCTTTCATCAGATAAGACAAAGCCAAAGTGTTTTAGACCCCTCACATAATTCTCCCATTCCAACTTTTTTTCACCTAATAGTTCAAGATAATCTGTATTCTTCCAATTAAAACCATGTACAAATCCAGAGTCAACATAAACTACCTGGTCTAGAGTGAAAATACCTTTTGAGTATAGTGTGGAAATCAAATTCTCAGACAATTTGTAGTAATAATGAGATCTTATCAGTGGATCCAAACCAATTCTATTATCCTTTCCATTTCCAGGAATCCATGCTAACCAATCAGTGACAATAGACAGAGAATCAATAAGTGATTTCCAACAATTTGACATTCCTTTCACATTTGAATTCCCTTTTCTAAGCATAGATGATTTTAGGGGCGAAATTTCGCTCATGGGCAAAATTAAGGGGCTTCCAATTTTTTATTGGGCGAATCTTTTGTATTGGAGTGATTTTTTTAAACTTATATCATTAGCTCGTAATTTATTTTAGGGGAAAAAATGTGTACATGGTTAGCCCATATTTTTAGGAGGGATAGAGGAATTTTTTTTTATTTCGCCCCCGAAATTTGGAGGGACAAGCTTCCATTAGCCAAATTTCTAGAAGTATGGAAACTTTTGATAGCATCTTCGCCCTGCCATTTGGTAAAATTGGGTTTTATGGTTTAATTCGCCCCGATTTTGTGGTATGGGAACTGGGTAGCTACAATCTTCCCTTTGCCCGATTTCCAAAGAATAAGGATATTTCTAAGATAATTTTGGTCATCCCACCTGGTATAAATTATATGGGATATGACCATATATGCATTCCCCAGTTTGCATCTTCGTGCTTATTTGAATTTCCCCTTTGGGCCTTGACGGAACAGAGGTTTATGGTTTTACCTTTCATATCTTCGATGTTCTTTGTGCTACTGCTTATTTCCCCTTTGGGCCTTGATGGAATGGAAAAAAAGGGGCTGGGTTACTCCCAGGTTCGGCCCAGGCACCATATTTTGTTAGCCTTCCAAGAGAGGANTATGGTTTTACCTTTCATATCTTCGATGTTCTTTGTGCTACTGCTTATTTCCCCTTTGGGCCTTGATGGAATGGAAAAAAAGGGGCTGGGTTACTCCCAGGTTCGGCCCAGGCACCATATTTTGTTAGCCTTCCAAGAGAGGAAGACCTCGCTTGACACTGAGGCTCGACCAAACTGGAAAACTCACATATCTGATTCTCTATGATATGATGAATAGTGCATCCCATTTGGATTTGTACAAATTGAACCATTGATTAATATATGTATTGTTTTTGGCTCATGTTGTTTCATGCAAGATAGGTGAAAAATATTGTGGTCGTTGGAAATTCCATTGTGATTATCTGACAAATGAGGAAGCTCTCAAAAGTGATATCCTCAAGCTTGTACATACTAGTAGAAAGAGAAAAATGAATATTTGTCCATTTTTAACAAATAACCTTTTACCATGTCCTTCACCATCTAAACTATGAAGTAGATGCCATGGGAAACATGGGTACTATTTTGAATTAGGGTCAAATGATCCAAAATGGGGAGGGGTGAGGGGGATTCTTTTGCAATATCTCCCATGATTATCACAATTATGAAATATAGTATGAACAACCAAATTGAATTGAGGGACAAGTGGAAATTGAAATGTCCATGGAAATGTGTTTAACTCACTCCATGCCCCTTATACTATTGCAATTTATCAACATACTTGAGGCTTTAATTGAAGGAGGAACAATCTTGGTTATAGTGCCCTCCTAGCCTAGTAATAACTTTCAAATGGAGGGTCAAATCTGCTAAAGGTTATTTCAATTCAAAGAGTTCAATTTTGAAGTGGTAGTAAAGCCAAGGAAGTAAAATGTGGGCCCAATCATCATTCCCATATACATAATAGTTAAACCACAGGGACAGTTCATGAACTACCCGATGTCGGTCTCTTTCATGTGGAATTCATATCAAACTTCTTTGTAGAGCTCATTGAATTCCCCAATTCAATTTTAGCACCTAAGGATTATGATTAGTGTTGGCAAAGGAAGCTAGTGGTACATGTGACGAATTATCACTTGATAACAGGGCAATTGTATAAATTGGTGATGGATGGGATTCTAAGGATATTCATGATGGATTATTTTTGGATGATGGTATTACACAAAGTCCATGATGGCCAAGGTGATAGACATAACACTATATGCAGGGCTATGATGGCCAACTTTGTTTGAGGATGTCATAGAATATACAAAGTAGTGTGATGTCTGCCAATGTGTGGGATGGTAGTCAAGTCGAGATGAAATGTTGTTGCGACCCCTTTTGGTTAGGGAGTTGTTTCAACACTAGGAAGTTGATTTTGTTAGACCCATCAATCTATAAATGAACTATTCAGGTGCTAGGTATATAATCACTACCATCGATTTTATTTGACATGTTGGGAAGAGGAAGTAATGGAAGATTGCTTAATAGAGGCTACTACTAGATTAATTTTGAGCATATCATCATAAGATTTGAATCCATGTGTAGCCTCACTAACTATCAGGGTCAACATTTTATCGAGGGAGTAGTGGCTATGTTGGTAAAGGAGTTCATGATCCATCACCATAAGATGATGTTGTATCATTTTCAAGCTAACAACATGGTAGATGCATTCAACAAGATTTTGGAACATTGCTTGACTACAGTGTGCTCTATTAGTAGGGACAATTGGAATAAATGAATTCACATCATTCTATGTGCCTACACGACTAGATGTAAAACCTTAACTAAGCACATGTTGTTCAACTTGGTGTATGGCATGGTGGCTGTGGTGCTGCTAGAATATTTGTGACATGATAGACTAGATATGTTGGTACATTTACAAGAGTAAAGGTTTCTATAAAGCTACCATCAAATGGTACTGAAAATATGCCAAAAGGCATGGCACAACTAACATATTGATAATAATAAATTTGAGTAAGGGGATCTTGTTTTGATGCATGATAGTGAATTTTGGAAACATCCAGGAAAGTTAAGGATGCATTGGTAGGGACCCTATAGAACTACGTAGATAACTAATGAGGGTGTAGTCCAACTTGTACAGTTAGATGGCCAGCTGAAAAAATAGTAGGTGAATGACACATTCCCAAATCCCTATTTGGCCCAAACTCGATAGAATTACCCTAAATTATGGGGGAGGTTATGTCCCATAGTAGAACTGAATTAAACATTTATTTCTGGCAGTTCCATTTCTGCAAGTCAATTTCCACAATTTCAGTTTCACCAAGTTCAATTTGGTTTTAGTTTTGTTATTTGCTTGTTGTTGTGTATGTTTAGGAATAAAATAGAATAATGGATCCATGGTTACACAAGCTTAAAATTACTCCACTGGAGCAAATCTTTGTGGTTAGGATGTCTAGTACACGAACTTGGGATCTGTGGATGGGTTTGAATGGATGTTGTTGGAAAGTGAGAAACTGTAGAGCTAATGGAACATAGAGAAAATGGTGTGTCTGTGTAGGGTAAGGCACCTCCAAGAGGGAAAACTTTGCATTGGAAAGCTATACATGGGGGGTTTTATCAAAAGTGTTTATTCTTGTCACTATTAATGATGTTGAGGGTAGGTTGGGCTAGAACATGATTTTAATGTTTTTAATGCTACATAGGTCACACCCAAGCTAGTCATCTCATATTTATGATCCAAAAAATTGTTGCAAAAGGAATCTCTTATATTGCATCAATTACTATATCTAGGCAGGATTTGTGAGGAATTAGATTAGATAGGAAGGATAGGGTAGAGATCAATGATCATAATGGTGCATGCCTCAAATGGCCTCGATCAAGATGAAAGAAATTAGAGTAAGGGTTTTGGGTTTGGAGTTTTAGAAACAATCTGTATCATTTGAATGCTCAATATTAGAGAGTTGCAAGAGTTTTAGAGTCGACCTTATTATCAGTCAGAGTTGTAGAGCTTGAGAAGGGAAAAATTGTTAAAAGAGTTGAGATTCAAGAACTACAAGATGAAGGAGACCAATAGGGTAGTAGCTTCTAACATGTGAACAAGGTTCAATTTCCAAAAGGCAAGAGTTGTTGAAGGTGGCATCGGGTATCAACCAATATTGAAATATAAGAAAAATGCCACCATGTACAATACGAATTACGTCAAGGGCATGATGGGCCATGAATCTAAAAGTTGAGGAAGGAGAAGACCCCCATTCTATAGATACAATAATCAGTTTACCTAGACGAGGAACTCAACCTATGGGTGCATGTTAGAAAGGATGAGCATTTGAAATGATATGTGGAGCAGGTGCAACTGATGGATTATGATATCCATGACCTCGCCTTGTTTCTTGAATTTTCCCTAGAAAAATACTCAAAACTAAGGAGGGACCAAACCATGCTCTTATCATTATTCAAGCCATTGTTTAAATCTGGGATCACCATTCTCTTGCATGTCCCATGCTCGGGGACTTCTCCAATGATAAGAAAGTGTGCATGGCTACTATTTTCGTGGACTCAAGTAGGTGGGATTTGGCTAGAAATCCCTCTTAGTGAAAATAGTGTTCATGTTGTTACCAAATAGTCCTAGGATGGGCAAGATGCCAATGATGCATTCACTACTAGATTCCAAGTAATATAGGATGAGACAGTCATAGAAGAACAAATAGATCCATTCCTAAAATATGGCACAAAGAAGAAAGGTCAGGGATATGACATGGAATCTATTAACAATTTATTAGTCAGTAAGGTAGGGAAGATGTTATCCACAAGGGTGTTGTAGACCTACAGGATATGAGATTGCTAAAAGTAGGTGATTCAAAGCTTGACATCTTCGCAACCAAGGTAAAACTAAATCTGGTGAGGTATCTCATGAATAAGGTCCTATAGAGTGTTCTAGAGGCATAGGACCARAACCAAGACTTCCATTATGGGAGTTKTCTACTAATGGTTACCTTCTCATAGTGGGTAAAACCAGTAGACATTGAACTTTTGATGGGATCTTGAGTCTAAGTTTGTTTCAACCAAGTATGAATCCCTAACCTAGTCAACAGACTCTATAACCAAGGTTGGCATTAGCACTATAACCAAGGTTGGCATTGGCACTATCTGGGATCACCATTCTCCTGCATGTCCCATGCTTGGGGACTTCTCCAATGATAAGAAAGTGTGTGTGGCTACTATTGTCGTGGACTCAAGTAGGTGGGATTTGGCTAGAAATCCCTCTCAGTGAAAATAGTATTCATGTTGTTACCAGATAGTCCCAGGATGGGCAGGATGCCAATGATGCATTCACTATTAGATTCCAAGTACTATAGGATGAGACAATCATAGAAGAACAAATATATCCATTCCTAAAATATGGCACAAAGAAGAAAGGTTGGGGATATGACATTGAATATATTAACAATTTATCAGTCAGTAAGGTAGGGAAGATGTTATCCACAAGGGTGTTGTAGACCTACAGGATATGAGATTGCTAAAAGTAGGTGATTCAAAGCTTGACATCTTCGCAACCAAGGTAAAACTAAATCTGGTGAGGTATCTCATGAATAAGGTCCTATAGAGTGTTATAGAGGCATACAACCAGAACCAAGACTTCCATTATGGGAGTTTTCTACTAATGGTTACCTTCTCATAATGGGTAACTAGTAGACATTGAAATTTTTATGGGATCTTGAGTCTAAGTTTGTTTCAACCAAGTATGAATCCCTAACCTAGTCAACAGAATCTATAACCAAGGTTGGCATTGGCACTATCTTTGAAAGTTATTACTAGGCTAGGAGGGTCCTAAGTTGCTCCTCTACCATGGACATGCTTTGCTAAAAATCTTGCATGAGATATGGCACACTATGCCAAATAATGAACAAGATCTTATCTTCATGAACAAGATCCTAAAACATAGCCCTAATGATATGGCACACTATGTCAAATAATGAACAAGATCCTAAAACATAGCACTAATGATATTTGAGCTTTAAGTTTATATTTTGTTTGAGCTGATATTTTATATGCATCTCTCTTGCATAAGAGAAGCATTCTAGATTATGCCGATGTCTTTTTGTGTCTTATTCAATCCTATTCACCACTTGCTTTAGCTTGCACTTTCCTTTTATCATTGTTTACCACTTCAGTAGACTATAGGTTCAACAATCAACTTATTTGCAAACATGGGCTCATTCATATTTCTCTACAAGGGGGAGTCATTGGGTTCTCTACAGTTTCTTTATGTGGCTGCAGTTACAGGCCTAAAACAGAGCACTACTCAGTACTAATATTTGAGCTTTAAGTTTATATTTTATTTGAGATGATATTTTATATGCATCTCTCTTGCATAAGATAAGCATTCTAGATTATGTCAATGTATTTTTGTGTCTTATTCAATCCGATTCACCACTTTCTTTAGCTTGCACTTTCCTTTTATCACTGTTTCCCACTTCAGTAGACCGTAGGTTCCTAAATGTTCTTCAAATTCTAATGACCATAAGTAATAAAGTTGATATTGACATAGGTCTCAAATATGTCCACCTTTCTCTTCATTGATGCCTGAAGCTCCTCCCACATCAAAAAGCTTAACATATTCATGTTTGCTCTTGAAAATTTAGATCCTGAGCTTTCTTGCATGGTCACCACTTTGCATATTGCTTCCTTGGCCCAAAACTTGATCTAATGCTATGTATATAACTTTTCCATTGTACCACTAATAAAAGAGGTCTGATAACCTATGTATTCAAGTGAATCCTATCATACCCTTAAGTAAAGACCCAAAACAGGGTATGACTCATGAGAAAATATAAATGATTGAGCTCCTGTAGGTTGCACTAATAGCCTGCACACTGTGTAGCCCTGTCCATCAATCATCTTGCTTGGAGGAACTTGGTGAAGTTGTTTCTTTCAGAAAAATGGCCAAGTTATTCTTACTCAATATAGTCTTTGCCAAATAGATATACTCAGTCAATTTTCTATTATCTTCCCTTAAGCTAATGTTTCGGGTTCTCTAAAGTTTCTTGATTCCCTAATTAACATTCTAGGATTTACCTTAATTTCATGTATGTTC